>JAWQEG010001487.1:0-74387 GCA_033782935.1 Petrolisthes cinctipes
ATAGAGAGAATCAATGAAAAAGTAAATAATGTTGATAATGGTGGCGAGAGAGGAAGTAAAGAGTAACAACAATGGTGGAAAAGAGATTCGGGGTAGTAGTGAAAGAACGGAAGAAAATGGTAGTGTGTGTGTGTGTGTGTGTGTGATTTTGTAGGATTGTGTGTGTGTAGTGAGTGGTTCTATAGGGTTTTGTGTGTGTGTGTGTGTGTGTGTGTGTGTGTGTGTGTGTGTGTGTGTGTTGTACAGTACATGGGAGTAGTGATTGGTTTTGTAGGGTAGTGTGTGTGTGTGTGTGTGTGTGTGTGTGTGTGTGTGTGTGTTGTACAGTACATGGGAGTAGTGATTGGTTTTGTAGTGTAGTGTGTGTGTGTGTGTGGTGTACTGTATAAGGGATAGTGAGTGGTTTTGTAGTGTGTGTGTGTGTGTGTGTGTGTGTGTGTGTGTGTGTGTGTGTGTGTGTGTGTGTGTGTGTTCTGTACTGCATATGTGAGTAGTGAGTGGGTCTGTGTGTGTGTGTGTATTAAAACAGTTGGTGAGTGTGGATGTCTGTCATATCATTAGAATTATTACTGTGATTTATACGAAGATGTGAAGATGCTCAGATAGTTACCATAGCAACGGTGAGGGGTGATAATTATTGTAGTAGGTGGTGGTAGTAGTAGTAGTAGGGAAGGGAGAGGGAGGTAGTAATTATGTGTGTGTGTATGTGTGTGTGTGTGTGTGTGTTTGTTTTTTGTTTGTTTTTTGTTTGTATGTATGTATGTGTGTGCTGGCGGGAAAGGGAAAAAACACACACACACACTTGTCAACAAAACTGGGTGTAAAAGTTTAAGAGCACAATAAAAAAAAAAAAAAAAATAGGGAACATTTTCTAGTTATGTTTCCTGTGATAAAGTCGTCCTGGATAGATGTACACCTGAGCTCGTAAATTCGCGACCACGTACTTAGATGTTTATGCCATTTGAGCTGGTAACATTTATTTGGGGAGGAATCAGAGTAGGTGGAAAATATAGTAGAGGGACATGATACAATCTTTCACCTACAATGACACCTTCCCCCCCCCCCCAGTGTTACCAGTTCATATGACATAAACATCTAAGTACGTGGTCGCGCATTTACGAGCTCGGGTGATGTAGGTACAGTCGCTAAAAAAACCACTATGGGTCCACTTATCACGTGAAACCTTGTGACTCCTCTGACGACTGGTAAATGGTGGAAAGCGACCCGAACAACAAAAGCTACAGTGTTCGTTTAGGATATTATCGAGCTCCATCCTGAGGCCTCATTGTTTTTCATCGACTGTACAGCCATTATCAAAAGCGGTGTCACCTCATCTGTCCAGTTATGAATGACAGTATGGTACTTGTAAGCTTCACAAACTCGTAGACATAATCAGAAGTTTATCAATTTACCCGTTGAATATTTTAATTCTGTATGATAGAAATGTTTGCTTGATTATTATCTATATCGATAAAAGAGAGGCGTCTGTCTGTGCGTGTGCTAGTCTGTGTGCATTTTTCTCCCAAACCAAAAGAAATAGACCGTACAAACCATATATATTCTGAAACGGCATGAGCTATAGGGAAGGTTTTAGGTAAACATAAAAACTTCACATTTCGAAGATTACAATACCCTCTGAAGCTGTCATTTGAAATAACTATTAATAAGAGCCAAGGTCAAACCATGACATCTATATGGCTTGGTATCTCTGAAAATCCAGCCTTCACACATGGGCAGCTCTATGTTGTACTTTCACGTGTTGGAAATTCAGAGAACATCTATATATATATTAACTCCAAACCAGAAGACAAAAAATGTTGTGTACACTGAAGTTTTGCAATGAAAGTTTGACCACAACACAGAAAAGTTTTTGCTGTTTATGTTTTATACAGTTTTTTTTTTCAGTACATCCTTTACCCCCCATACTACGACATCACCTTACAAAAACAAAACTTAAGAAAAGAAAGAAAACGCGGCGGGTAAAGGATTGAGCAAATAACCTTCTATGTAAACCGTGCTGAAAAAAAAAAAAAAAAAAAGATTGTCGTTACTCCTCCTTCTGTGCCTAATCACTTCAAGTATGGTTGGACCAGCAATGCGGGCCGGGTACAGTTAGTCTTTCAAAATTATTATCCTTCGCGAGACATTCAGTTAGGCGACATCGCTTTTGTTGGGTAGTGAAGGCTAACGGTATGTATGTATGTACACTCACGAGCACTAATAAGTATACATATTTTGGTTGAAGCTTTGAACAGTCCAATTCACCAACGAACTAATTCCAATGGAGATCTTATTGTGCATTTATTTACATGTCTCTGCAGGTATTCGAAGCATACCTGGATACTTATTAGTGTTCGTGACTGTACCTAGTGTGGTGAAAATGTTGGGAAGGACCCCTAGATTTATATCAACGTTGTTTGTACTGCACATGTTTCAGTATATATAGGTGTACTGTACATACCACAAGGTGTAGTGATGATCCCCACTTTGTACTACTGCCTATGCACTACGCTCTCCTCACCTGTAAAGAAATACATAAATAAATTAATATAAATAATATAAAAATTAATCTTAAAAAATAAAAATGAAAATAATAGTAATAATACAGTACTACTAAGAATACAACAACTGCTTCTACTACTACTACTACTACTAACAATAATAATAATAACAGCCAAAGACATAAGTAAGTACATTTCCTCCTCGTACAGTGGTGTTCAAAAGGAGGTAATACCGTACATCATACTCCTCTACAAGGCCTATACCATATAGCCTAGCCTAGCCTACCTCAATATGTCCAGGTGGCTTAATTAACAACCAGCAAGTGTTAGCCTACACCTCACACTCTCCCCACTTGTGTGTGTATGTGTGTGTGTGAATATACACTGTACACTGCCAAACGAGTCAAAACCACACACACACACAAAAGCACGTTTCCCTAGATGCAAACATGTCCACAGAAAAACAAAGGCAGGGAGGGTCCAGTTAGGCTACAACGATGTACCGACGACACTCACCAAAACTATAGAGTAGCCTAGCCTACAGAGCGTCACCGTCAAAACATTTTAATCAGGTTGCCCAAGGAAAGTTTAAATAAATATATATACCGGTAGCCTATATAAACAAGACATGGGACCAACACACACAGAGAGAGAGAGAGAGAGAGAGAGAGAGAGAGAGAGAGAGAGAGAGAGAGAGAGCGAGAGAGAGAGATTAGACCAAAATGTGTTCAACAGAGAGATACACCAAAATGTGTTCAACAGAGAGAGAGAGAGAGAGAGAGAGAGAGAGAGAGAAGCAGGTGGGAGGCGGTGCTAGCTCTTCCCTAAACACCTGTGGCAGCTTGCTATGTGAATTAATGGGGTACCGTTGCCGAATACAGTGTTGGTGGTAAATCTGGAGCAACGGATTTCTTCAAACTATTCCAAGCAATAGGCCACCATTATTTGTGTTAATCTGGTCCTGTTTCCTGGCATATTTGGGAGGAATCAAGGCGCACTTATGTAAGCTACTGTACGAAAAGGGGGTCCGTTTGATTGGTGTTGAATTGGAGACTACGCAAGGTAGCCCTCTGAACAATGCAGAAAAACACACTCCAAAATTTGTATACCGATGATGTAATGTGTTTCTTGGCATAGGAGTAAATGAGTGAGTCAGGAGCCCTCCACTTCACACAAAAACAAATTATCCTCTTAGAAAGTAAGTGCAGTATTGGTAAATCTGGAGAAACTGATTAATCCACAATATTCCAAGCGACAGGCCATCATTATTTATGTTAATAAGGTCCTGTTTCCTGACATACTTTCTAGGAATCAAAGCGTTCTAATGTAGCAAATATATACTATCATCCCCTTAAGGCGGTATATAATTCTTTTTTGGTACATTGGAGTGCCATGATTCCTCCAAAGTATGCTAGGAAACAGGACTAGAAGAGCAAAAACAATAAGTGTTCTGTTGCTTGGAATAGTTTGGATGATTCGGTTGCTCCAGATTTACCAACACAAAACTTCCCCCTTATCCTAATGTGGGGTGGTGAGTAGGCTAGGCTAATGTTTACGTATCAGCTGTTCACGATTATTGCCAGGCGCCTTATATGTTGACCCCCTGACGTGCCTGGGGAGTGAATGCACTGTACTCAGGCTCATTAGGATATAATATACCAGCTTGTTTGTTGTTGATACCAGCAGACAGACATACAGAGAGACAGACAGACGGACGTAAGGCCTACTGAGCCCAGGGTGATGTGATGCTAGGCTATCTTGTTTTGTACTAGCCTACCATAATGATTAACTTTTATGTATCTGTTACCGGTATCTATATTCTGAAGACCATTATAATTATATGTATTTGTTGACGTTTTCCGATGTTGGATAGTCAAATTACTACTGACAGAAATTTTCAAGTCTTTTTCCTACGGTATATATATTTTTTTTTTCCGGCAAATATCCACTGCCGACATCACAGAGCAAACGATGACTGGTCCAGCTTCACCAACCGGGAAGGAATTAGGCTTCACGCATCAGTCAAATTCATGTTTAACTTGAATTACATCGTTTGTGGACATAGCCTAACACCGTCACAAAAATCACTCACTCACTCACACGTACCGGTACAGGAGATATACTAATTGCGTTCATGCAACTTTGAGTTTTGGCTAAAAAATAATATCATATATATCATCATACCATAAATGGCGCAACTAGCCTATCATTAATTTTGTATTACAAGTAGGCTACATTGGCAATCCACAATACCTAGCCCACCTGAGTCGAAGCCAGAGATCTGAAGCAGGTGGTTTCTAGACGACAACCCACCCAAAGCCTCTATTGGTTCCAAATGTGTGTGTGTGTGTGTGTGTGTGTGTGTGAGAGTGTGTGTCCTCATGATGATTTGGGTGGGCTGTCGTCCAGAAACCACCTGCTTCAGATCTCGGGCTTCGACTCAGGTGGGCTTGGTATTGTGGATTGCGAGTGTACTATAGGTTACATTCGCCACCACTGCCCCGTGGTACTGTACAGGGGCTCACACATATTCAGAGATGTAGCACCACTATATATATCTTTTAGCTCGAAACAATTCACGTGTGCGAGATGGAGTATACCCTCTAAACTTTATTGCTTAAGGAACTGAATCATTTAAATCTCTTAAACATGTGAGCCACAGTACCACCCGGCAGTTCTGGCGACTGTACATAATTATATACACCTTACTGGGTTGGGCTATGTGCGATACAACCCGGAATAATAGGCGCCCATAATGTACCGGTTAACGTACAAAACCTGTCACATGATACACACTTCATTATGTACAGTTGTTGACACATGAATTAGACACACTTGAAACGGGGGCGTTACCAATCGAGCATAGGCTATGGTAGGATGAGAAGACATGTGTAGTGGCACGCCCTACACTATATAATTATTATATTCAATGAGGAGTCCGTTGTAGGCTAAGTGTGACTGTTTCATTTGACCGCATCAGTACAAGCAATCGCCAGACAGACACAGATGTGAAACAAGTGTAAAGCATCAAAGTGAGACAGATGTTACTGGCTGTGAAGTTTTCCATGTAGGTGAAATAATTAACTGCAGTATTTGTCAAACTTCCTTGCGACGTGAAGCGGACGTGCGTACCAATGTTACACGTCAAACAATATGTGCATAATGTGTTTACGTAACCACCACGTGAAACTACCGTGCAAAACTCAAGTGTAGAGGAAAGTAACTGCGCAGGGTGTGTGTGTGTGTAGGGGGGGGAAGGAGAGGAACGTTGGCGCAAGAGGTGCAGCAGCAGTGGCGATGAGAGGGGGGGAGGAGGGGACACTCTGACCTTGGCGGCAGATGTCGTCTGCCGCCTGCCATTCTACTCAAGTCTTTCTTCCCCTGCTATTTCGCTTCTCCCCTGTACTGTATGTAATCCTGCCACCCTATCCTAGCCTAGCCAAACCTTCACTACAACAATACCTTGCAATTCTACTCGTCTTTCTTCTGTTATGTAGCTTCTCTCGGTTAAGGGACCCTGTGATGTAGTCAGAAAATTGAAGGTTAATGAGTCGTTTTAACACTGTCACGAAACACCACTTATATTGAAGGAGCTAGTTTCGTGGCATAGTCAGGGGGAATCAAAATCCACCAAATCTCATACACGATCACAGGGGCCCATAAATCCTGCCACCCTATAACGTAGCCTAGGCCTACACACCCTGCCATCTCTGGTTGGTAGCCTACTAGAGTACACAAAAGTTCATTTCCTCAGCCAGCCATAATAATATATCCTCTGTTGTATGGTCGTTCTCTCCCCTGCCACTGTACCTACCTTTCCCCTGCCACCAAACACCCCGTCATTCAATCTGGCCCATCAAGCGCACACCTTTTACCAAATTTATATCCAATAACCTAGGGGTTGACAGTTTCGTTTTTCGGGGAACTAAAATAAAAATGAATAGGCTATAGCCTATACAGGTCACAGTGTTACCCATATATATATATTGCATCAACGGTGGTGGAAAAAAAAAAAGATATCCTAAATACAAATCATGTCGCCCCTAGCCTAATCCATAAACCACGCGTGACGTTTTACTTTCTTTTTTACATCAAATAACTTTCTGTAAAATGTGCACTAGGCTAGGCTACTCTGAAAATGAAGCAATGACGTATATATAGCCTATATAGGCCTAATAGGCTATGTTGAGAGGCACATGTTCGTTAACCAAGTACGAGTGGTCAGCTGTTGTTAGGCTACTGTGAGTCTTGACAAATACTATAAAGTGAAAGAACGTAGAATGTGCTAACTTGTATAAATAAGACAGGCCACCAATGTCATTTTTCATGGACGCCGTTTAACGAATTCGCCAAACCATGTTATAAAGGATAACTTACCGTATCTGACCTTCATTCTTAATAGCGTAGACTATTCATACAAATAAATCTGTTTGAAAGATAAATGCTTGTTTGTAAACGTTAGAGGACTAGGACGCTGCATTGATTTGAAATGTTTGAGTGGCAATATCGACCACTATACAAAAAAAAAAAAAAAAAAAAATCACTTACAAACTAATGCCCGTTTTTTTGGGGGGGCCTGATTAATAATTAAACAAAAGGCTTTTCATTTTAAGGTTTTCCATTTTTTCTTTTTATATTTTTTTGGGGGGAAAGGCAATAATTCCATTGGCGATATGTAAAAAGCAAATTCAACAGGTAGGCCTACTGAGAAGTCTACGGTTCACACACGTGGTGTCTAGGCCTATCACCTAAATATAGGGCTACTAATGGTTTTCCTGCTTCTGTTTCCAAATTCCTCATATTACCGTACCGTACCCAGATTTAAAACTAAAAACAGTTGAATGAAAACTGTAAACAAATGCGATATGGTAAATAATTTTCTTACTACAGAATAGACAAACAACTGAATACTTCAAGAAACTGTTAGAAATCACAAAAACCTGTAAATTATTACCTACATAAACAACACACGCCAAGTTACAATATTTGTTAAATTTTTAGCCTTTTTTTCATCGCTATATGCAGCTTCCCCTATCCTGTTGACACACACACAGACTGATGCATCAAAACAAACTCGATTTCTTCCTCAATATTTTTCATGTTTTTATATAAATATGTATATTTATTCGCTCATGTTTGTACACAACCTTTTTCTCTAGGTTTGAGGTGACTTCGAAAACATTCTGGTTTAGCCTAGTCAAGATATTATGGCATAGTTCCATTCCCCACCACCTTTGACCAAGTGTTGAACGAAAAGTATTGGAAAATACGAATAAATATATTACATGCAATAAGCTAACTCTCCTGCTGTGAAGCATGATGGGCAATACTTAATGACAGTGTTGCCAAATTCAAATATTATCGCCTATCAATAAGACTACATATAAATGTAGGCCTACCTATGAAAACTAATAAACACTCAAGAGTCCCGTATGTATCTCAACAAACAAACAATATCTAACAGGACAACAACAAACTTACAACAACAGCAACAAAGCCAAGCTAACCGCATCATAAACAACCAATATTCATCTCATTCTTCATCTCATTCCGCTCATGATCCTGTGTGTGTGCCAAGAATAACCAAGGTGAGGAACAGACCAAGGGCATGGATGGATGGATAGATAGGCTAGATGGCTACATTAACACGGACCAACTAGGCCTATAACTAGGCTTGACAAGTCTTGCGCACGTCTATAAATATAGGCTATGGGTGGTATTATTAAAAGGGACTCTGTGATATACAGGGTGGTCCGAAAGTCTTGTCACCCATACCAGATGTTTGAAATATGAACATTTTTCCAGGAATTTATAAGTTTAATGTAAATCAAGATACCGTAGTTCTGAACATCATAGCTGTGAAAAATAAATTTGTTTGTGTAGGTTATATAGATACTGGGCTGGGGGAACAACACTGGCTTGATTGTCTATGAAGAGAAGAAAACCCACACTGGCAGACGGAAGTTTATTACCAAACAGTTTCGGTGGACACTGCCACCATCCTCAGTAGTTAAGACGAAATTATGAGAAGACAATGGTAGGTATAAAACGATCACAGGGTCCTTAAACTAGGATACTTCGAGGAAAAGGATTTTTTTTTTTTTTTGTCACTCAATTCGTACAGCAAAATAATACTGAGTGACGAAGAGCCTTATTAATACCACCTTTTGTCTTTTAAGTAAAAAAAAATGTAATCAACGCAATGCAACCCAAGACAAAATTCCCCCACACACCGGGTACAGCCTAGCCAAGAGATGCTTACAATACGCCTAGGCTATAACTACTGTCGTCCAGTATACTCCATTTTTCTTATTTTTACCTGACAGATTTCTTGGCCTTTTCTGTAAATATAAATATAATACACTATAGGGTACATCATTTTTACATGGTGAGAATGTATAGGCTTCCTTTTTATTATCTTCTTGGATTTTTCGCCCATTCAAGACAAATTTCACCACCGAGAGACTACAACTATTACCGTATTTTTTCTGACCTGGTGAATGTGTACCGGCTCCCTAACTTAAAACTCCAAAATAATACCTTGACAATATAATTATATAAACCCACCCTTATAAAAAAAAAAAAAAAAACACACATTCAGTCCTCCTTTCACCTCCTCACACCAACACACATAGCCTAGTCAGAACTCTCGGTGGTGTTATTTGTTTTCCTTTCCTTTCTGTGTGTGTGTGTGTCTCGATGGTGTTATTTGTTTTCCTTTCCTTTCTGTGTGTGTGTGTGTAGGGAGGGAGGAGGAGACTGATGGCCTGGGTGGGTGAGTTGGGGAGGGGAGGGGGGAAGCCAATTAGACTGTGGGTGAAATATTGGTCGTTTCACTACGCAGGGTCCTCAGTTACCGTGTGTGTGTGTGTGTGTCCTGGACGTCGGTAACGGGTCTTATATAGAAAGCTTATATCCCGTGTCTGATCATATATAAATAAAAAATAAAATATAATAAAGAGATACAAAGCTTTCCAGGACCCATTGACTCTTTATAGCCTATGATAAGAGCTGAGAGAGGCGCCACCGTCATTACAACTAATTTAGAATAATATAAATGCATCTTTAAAGTCGTTAAGGGGAGATTGTCTTGTTGGTGATGTGGAAGGGGTCTGTCAGATTCCTCCAAACTATGCCACGAAACAGATCCCCGGTTACTATCATTAAGGGGTCTGTCTGTTTTCCGGCATAGTTAGGAGTAATCATTAGCCTTCTAATTTGTCAACATGAAAGTCTCTGTAAACATATTTAACAAACTCCAAGCAGGACCTTGACAGTTAATTAAGTGGCTCTCACAAACAAACTAGCCTATTTGCAAGCCCCCCCACCACACACACACATTATGCAACCCGAACTAATAACTTGAAAACACACACACACACTTTATGGAACCCGAACTAATAACTTGAAAAAAAAAAACATGCACACACCTTATGCATCCCAAACTAATAACTTGAACACACACACACACCGTATGCATCCTTAACTAATAACTTGAAAATACACACACCTACCTTATACAACCCGAAATAATAACTTAAAGCCACACACACCTTATGCATCCTTAACTAATATCTTAAACATACACACACACCTTATGCATCCCAAACTAATAACTTGAACATACACACACACACACACACACACCGTATGCATCCTGAACTAATAACTTGAACACACACACACACCTTATGCAACCCCAATTAATAACTTTAAAACACACACGCATACACACCTTATGCATCCCAAACTAATAACTTAAACACACACACACACCGTATGCATCCTGAACTAATTACTTGAACATACACACACACACACACCTTATGCATCCCAAACTAATAAATTAAACATACACACACACACATACACACTCACACCATATGCATCCCAAACTAATAACCTGAAAGCTCACAACCCCCCTTAACAAACACACACACACATGAAATAAGATGGGTGGGACAGTGTTAACTACCGTACTGTATTATAAGCCAGTCCGGGTGAGCTAAGGTAATTACCCAGAGTGAGGTAAAACAAACAAAATATAGGCTACTGCATTTTGTTTTACCTAGCCAAAATGTACTGTACCTGCTCCCTTATTTAACTTCTTGACTATGTTGGGAAAAGTAATATTAGCCAAAACAAATGAAACCACACAATCAATATAAACTCCTAAGTTCTTATTTATAACTTATAAATATTGGGTTGTACGCGAAAAGTTTAGCCTAAGCTACTTAAGGTCATATTATTTAAAAGTGAATCAGTGCATTTTCGTAAGGATAACACACACACACACACACACACACACACACAGAGAGAGAGAGAGAGAGAGAGAGAGAGAGAGAGAGAGAGAGAGAGAGAGAGAGAGAGAGAGAGAGAGAGAGAGAGAGAGAGAGAGAGAGAGAGAGAGAGAGAGAGAGAGAGAGAGAGAAATTAATTTAACGAGTGGTTCAAGCAGACTGATAACAGAATGTGATTTAA
Source organism: Petrolisthes cinctipes (assembly GCA_033782935.1). NCBI lineage: Eukaryota > Metazoa > Arthropoda > Malacostraca > Decapoda > Porcellanidae > Petrolisthes > Petrolisthes cinctipes. The sequence goes on from JAWQEG010001487.1 coordinate 10,983, forward strand.
TGATGTGTGAGAGTAGGTCAGTGAATTAACAAAGTAAAGGGGGAATATTTATAGTTTACAATCATGATGAATGAGACTAGCTGAAGTGTGCATTGGGGTTAGGATGATGTGTGAGTGAGTGAGTGAACGGGGGAGGGAGGGAGGGAGAGTGGGTGTGAGAGTGAGTGCGTGAGTATGAGGCTGAGGGAGGGATGGAGAGTGTGAGTATGAGGAGGGAGGGAGAGTGTGAGTATGAGAAGGAGGGATGGAGGGAGAGTGAGTGTGGGTGTAAGAGAAGGAGGGAGGGAGTGAGAGTGAGTGTGGGTGTAAGAGGAGGGAGGGAGGGTGGGAGAGTGTGGGTGTAAGAGAAGGAGGGAGGGAGGGAGTGTGTGAGTATGAGAAGGAGGGAGAGTGAGGGTGTAGGAGTAGGAGATAGGGTGGGAGAGTGAGTGTGTGAGTATGAGAAGGAGGGAGGGAGGGAGAGTGAGTGTGTGAGTATGAGGAGGGTGAAAGAGAAGGAAGGAAGGAAGGAGGGAGGGAGGGAGGGAGGGAGAGTGAGTGTGTGAGTATGAGAAGGAGGGAGGGAGAGTGAGGGTGAAAGAGAAGGAGGGTGGGAGAGTGAGTGTGTAAGAGAAGGGAGGGAGAGTGTGAGTATGAGAAGGAGGGAGAGTGGGAGAGTGAGTGTGAGTATGAGGAGGGAGGGAGGGTGGGAGAGTGAGTGTGTGAGTATGAGAAGGAGGGAAAGGGGAGAGTGAGTGAATGAGTAAGAGAAGGAGGGAGGGAGGGAGAGTAAGAGTAAGATAAGGAGGGTGGGATGGTGAGTGAGTGAATGAAGGAGGGATGGAGGGTATGTGAATAAGAGAGGAAAGAACAGTGAGTGTGTGAATAAGGGGGTGAGTATGTATGTACAGTCGGCGGCAAATGTCCTATCGCTACATCTGCCAAGTCATTAAGTAAGTATGGAAATATAAGCTTCACGGGCTCGTAAACTGAAAAATCAGAGAAGTATATTAATTTACCCTCTGGATATCGTATTTCTGTATGATGAATGTGTTTATTCGATGATTAACCTTTATGTTATCGTTGAAGACGTGCTGAGTGAGGCGACACGACTTTTTACAGTTACCCTACTCATAAACTTAAAGACCCCCCCAGGCAAGATTCAGTTTAACTCGTGTAATATCAGTTCTGGTAACATTGTACAGTTGGCCACGGGAATTCCTACACAGGCCATATGGAAAGACAGGTAATTATTCTGGAAGTACTGGAATGAATGGTCTACCAATTGACGCTATGATAGGGGGAAACAACAAACCTAATAATAATGTTGTATTGCAGTTACGTAGTCTGACATTATCTGTATGTTTATAAACCCTTGAAAACAACAGACTGTGTACGAATTCATGTGGCCAATTGTACCACCTGACGTTAAAGACAGGGGTGTAAGGAGGTGTGTTTGGAGGTTAGGCTGATTTGCTCGAAACACTATACCAACTCATGCTTCTTCTCATCTGCCGTTAGTTTAAAGTGTGTCGAGCAGACCAACTCCATTCCTCAAGAGCCATCACTGACGTCACTTACATTGTTGCCAGAACCGATATCGCACATATAGTATACCAAAGTGACTTGCCTGCGAGGGGGTCTTAATTTTTATGAGTGACTGTATAAGTGAGTGAGGAAAGGGTGAGTAATAGTGAGGCTGATGGGGAATTCCTGAGTGAAGGGGAAAGTGTGTGTGTGTGTGTGTGTGTGTGTGTGTGTGTGTGTGTGTGTGTGTGTGTGTGTGTGTGTGTGTGTGTGTGTGTTGTCAAGATGTAAGGGATGGGTTTATGTATGTTATCAAGGTATTAGTAGGGTTTCATGTAGTTTTGAGAGAGAGAGAGAGAGAGAGAGAGAGAGAGAGAGAGAGAGAGAGAGAGAGAGAGAGAGAGAGAGTGAGAGAGAGAGGAATGAATGGGGCTAGGCTAGTAAAGGGATAGTTCAGTGTTAGTAAATCTGTAGCAACTGATTCCTCCAAACTATTCCAAGCAACAGGTCACTGTTTGTTTTGTTCATATGGTCCTGTTTCTTGTCATACTATGGATGAATCAAAACCCACTAATGTACCGAAAGTATATTATTATTAGCCTACCCCATAAACTGTGTGAATGACGAGTAGCCTAAGGGAGTAATAAAAACATTAAGTACAATCCTAGGTAACACACTATAATTTTATAGTAATATTATTCTTTTTTCTCTCTCTTGGTTTGTAAGACGTCCCACAAATCATTAATAGTCTGACACGACGATGAAAGAGAAAGAACGAAGGAAATAACAGCGTGTTATAGTGTGATCATGTTGAGGCTTGAGGAATGGTGGTGGGTGAATGCGTGAGTGGTCAGTGTGTGTGTGTCTGATCAATACCGTAGCGTGACTCACTACATGTAAGACAACACACACGTACACGCGCGCGCGCGTGATTTCTGGGTCTGTCCACCTCGCCCCCTGCCTGCTTCCCTCTCTGCTTTCCCCTTTATCATTACCCATCACAGGTCATGGAAGCCTCCCTATCTTCACACACACACACACACACTAATCAAGTCTGCCGCTGTACACATACAACACACACACAATAATCAAGTCTGCCGCTGTACACACACATACACAATAATCAAGACTACCGCTGTACACACACACACAAAATCAAGACTACCGCTGTACACACACACACATACTAATCAAAACTGTTGTTGTACACATACACAACAGTTCCGGGAGTCGTAATCCTGGAGGAAAATTTGGCTTGTGTCCCTCATCACTACGGAACCCTTATTAGGCTATGTCTCGGCCTGTTTCCTCCCCATCTCTCTCTCTCTCTCTCTCTCTCTCTCTCTCTCTCTCTCTGTGTACAATATATACCTCCTCTTTGTTTCTCTTCCATCCCTCCCTCTTTCCCCCCGCACACTCATGATCAAAAGTCCTGTACTCGGCGACTGACATTGAGCCATGGGTGTGAATATTATGAACAAATAATAATAATAATAATAATAATAATAATAAAAATAATAATACAGTGACCAACCAACAAGTTATAATTTCGCATAATTTTATCGAGGCCATATATTCAATTCGATGATGCTACAGGGCTAGGCTATGATTGAGCTATGTTTATGGTGGTTATTAATTTATTTACCCAGTACGGCATCGGAACCATAATATTTACGCGCTTGATAGAATAATATGCGTGTAAATGGCATGGTGTATTAATATATATACAGGGTAAATAAATCACTAAAGAAATACCATAAACATTCCTCATCATAATTTTTCATAGACTGTGAATCACTACTCTATATATATATTTTTTTCTTTCAGATTAACACTAGACGATTTCAATTACCACAACGTCACTACAAAATTTAACTTGTCGACCACAGTAAAATCCACCTAACCAATTAAATTTATCTGCCCTTCAGTCGTAAAGTTGGGTATATACCAATCTATCTCATATTATAGGCTATAGAGGCATCGGGGTGGCGAGATTGAGTAACTTAGGCCTATCTCCCATCTATGTGCCAAGCGACTGTCAGCCCTATAGCCTATACATATGGTACTTTCTATTTTTAACTAGCCTATCCCTCGGCTAGCTCTCTCTTTTCCCCCTTTCCTTCCGACCTATTTTTTATGAGTTTAATATGGGCTATGAAATGTAACTTTCTCCCAAACCCTTCCTCTCACCTCTCCTTCCACTAGCCTAACAAGTACAATATAGAATATAATAAATAGGTTAGCCTACGGTATCTCCCCCTCTTGCCTTCTTTTTCCTTCGTGTTTACTGTCCCACATCTCTATCATCTCCCTCGTTCTACGGTGTCCTCCTTCTTTCATCCTCAAATTAAATCAAATCCTCACTTTTCATCCTTTCTATTCTATTCCCCCGTCTCTCTTTCCCAATCCTTTCTCTTCTACCTACACTCCCTCTCCCCTATCCTTTCAAATAAATCCCTCTATACGTCCTTTAAATATATTCTACTTACCAGCCCTCTCCCTCCTCCTTACAAACTAATCCATCCACCCATCCATTGTATTCTACCTCCTATCCCTCTCCACCTCCTTTCAAGTTAATCGATCCATCTATCCTTTCTTTCTCGCCTAGACTATTCTACCACCCATCCCTTTGACCCTTCAGAGTCTATCTATATATATATATAGCCTATATGACTCTCCCATTGTATACACTCCATATATATAATTTCACTCTCTCTTTTCTCCCTCCCTCCTTCCTCGTAATTATCTACTGTAGCCTAACCACACAAATGTCAGGGTGTGGTGAGGTGATAGCGTATTTTACAGTAGGCTACTCCCATTTCCTGAAGCGTGTTAGAAAGCTGACAACAAGGTAGGGGGGAAGGAGGTGGGGAAGGGAGTCAGCCACACTGACCCATATCCCCATAGGTTTGGTAGGCATAGGCTGCTCCATAGGATAGGCTAGGGTGGACGACCGCTGGACCTTTAACAAATACAGTACCGGTAACCGACGCTACGCTGTGAATTTTAACCAGCAAGGATAATAATAACCCATTAGGAAAGGATAGCATTCCAACCAGCATCTATATATACCAACTAGCCTAATTAACATATCCTAAAGGCGAAGAATTGTATATAATTACGATAAGCTGTATGGTACGAATTTCAACCTATTAGAACACAGCGTACACACTGGCACAACCACCATGGACATCAAATAAATTAGTTAGGTTGTAAACTACGCATTCCAACTTTATAGCCTACCATACTACCAACCAACTCCCTACCATAGCCTAGCTCAGTCCTCTCCTAACATAATGTACTGCACACTACCTAAAAATAATGTAAAATAATCTAAATAAGGTTTGGGGTTAGGATCCGGTGCAGTGTTTATCTAACAAGTAGGTAGAGTCCCATTCCGTTACGTAACACCAAACTTGACAGGGCCTACGTGACATGCTACTACTACTAGGGTGTTGTTGGCCATTCAGCAGGGGGGACAACTACTGTAACGACAGTCTGGGGAACTACAAAAACAACAACAACAACTACTGTAGCTTAGCCTAGGCTACCTACTACATGCTGACCCACATTAGGCATATTTATATGAGGTCACAATGTTTGCGTCACTATTATAATTATCATCATCGACGTTGGACTAGCGTTTGTAGCCTAGCTTGGGAAAGGGTGGGAGGGTTGGCAACTTTACGGAGCATAAACCGAATAAAAAATATATATAGGGCTTAGGCAATACCCGTACCGTATACTACTGAACCTTCTCTTAGGCAATCCCATAGGCTACTACACGTACAGATGCGGACAAAAGTTCCTTTCCACCTACTCATTTCTAAACTCACGTAGACTAATATCGGACAGATTTTGAAGCTGTAAGTATATTTGTGTTAGCAAATCTCGGCCTAGTTTGGAAAAATCATATAATCTACTCCAGATTGTCCGACAGCATGTTTAAATTTTTTTTCCGAAACACGACCATTGGATGGAGTAAGCCATTTATTTTAGGTCTGTGAAAGGCCTATTCATAATTGCTATGTTGGATCTTCTCGTATTGTGGGGTTCGTAAGAAAATGATAGGCTACACCGCTTAGGGACCGACCCTGTGGGCATTACCGGTATTTTAGTTCTTTCAGTTTAACCTACTACAGTATACTTTCTCTCTCTCAGCTGGGGATCCACAATCGTAGATGTGGCACTGCGCAGTACTGTTCGTATGGCAAAGTGTAAATGTACGCATGAGACACAGAAGCTGTGTGATTGTAACTATGATCAATCAGATACACCGAATTATTGAAGCCACTGTTTCTTATTAGTACAGTACATGTGCCGCCACTTCAACTATTCTAGATCCTCAGCTGAAAATGTCGTCAAAGAAATTATAATTAAAACAAATGCCTAAGTGAATGTGTTCTATTATCCGAAATGGTACTGTACCATACGTAGGCCTATCCATCTCTCTACTCCGTACATACTATTAGGCCTACATGTAAGTGAAAGTACTGTATGAATAGGCTATCCTCTATACCAGGTCTTTATGAACAGCTTGGCAAGGTAACTAACAATTAGGCCTATACTGTACACTGCTAGTTGACTTGATGAGGTCCAGTGATTTAATGTAGGTCGGAAATGTCACACAAAACAGGTCCGACCTACTTATTGCTTAGTGACTGACCTATCTGTAGCTCTACATAGCCTAATAGTCCAATGAATAAATAACTCTCACCTCAAAGTGTATAGTAGTAACCAGAGAGAGAATTTTTGTATTAATCACAATTTCCACGCATCATGCTAAATATAACCTTTGGGAGCTGTATCTACAGATAGATGGTTATCTAATCTGCTAAACCTTATCAGTAAGATTAGCCTATACGATATCACTTCGTATGAACATCTTGAAAAACCGTGAAGCTAAAGCCTAGCCTATGTAGGCCTAGTCTAAAGATGGTGATTGCATAGCCTAATCAAGATGGGGATAATTAAACTAATACTACTATCACTAGTGTTACTACTACTGATAGGCTACAACTGCATCCCATTTCCAACATGAGTTGGTATACAAACATTATAGCCTACTGAAGCCGGTGCACTGGAAAAGGGGATCAGAGGGTCATTCATTCTATTGGCTAAATTATAGACTGGTAATTTATGGAACATGTGACATAGAAAAATAGGTTGATAAAAATAAATTTACGAAGCACATGGAAGTACAGAGTAGTCTACTATTCGTTATGTTTGCATTTCCCAAGGAAGACCGTTTATGTTATCATACGGTACTGTAACCACCGTAACAATTTCTACTTCCCCTATACAAGATAATGATGAAAGACCGCTGCTAGCATGGGAGAGTGGGTGGGGAGGGTGGGAGTGAAAGGTTACTGGGAACTTTGTGCGTGGGAGTGGTTGGCTGGCAAGTTGCACACCTCAAACCCTATGCAGAGAACGAGAAAGAGTGTGTCTAAGGTGTCGCTAGGTGGGGTAGGCTAGTGGACGTTGGTGATACAAACTTGTGGAAGGCCTTGTAGTGTACAGCATAGTATCAGACCAACCTAAACTAAATTCCACTTCCACTGATCGATAGTTGGGTACAAAACCTACAGTATAATAAATAGCGTGACATGTCTCGTGTCTGAAACCGTTAACCAAAAAACTGTCCATGTGTCCATTCATTACATTACACATAAAATACTGGTATGGTAAGGCAGCAAACAATTCACCAGTACACTACGTAACTTGGACTATCAATTATTTATTTTCCTAGAAAAAATTCTAGTACAGAGAGTCGGGAGAGAATATTACTTTAGAATGGTACTACCCCAATCCAATACGGTACAGGACGATAGGTTTCCCCCACTCCAATACATTCAATACATTCCTTGGCCTAGCGCCAAGGAAAATTTGAAAATATAATAAAATAAAGATACGATGGCTTGAGGTGGGAAAGGCCCAACAGTATAGACTAGCCCTAGATCATCCATTAATGGTTCTATCCAGTGTAAATAAAACACGCTAGACCTCCATATTGACGCTAAGCAGAGAAGAGAATTATCGGTGAGTAGTGAAGATGTGGTGAGTAGGCTAATAAAGCAGTTGGAAGAATAGTGCAGATGTGTTTGTGCACTAAGAAGGCTTGAAGAAGGTAGTGAAGATGTAATGCTGATTATGAAGCTGTGTAGATATGACGAAGATATAAGAAAATGTCATATTGGTAACTGTTACAAATTTGAATCTAGGTGTACTATAAATGGTTTAGGGTAAAATATCCAGTAATATTCAATCAATCTTTCCAGGAAGCTTAACAAGGTAGGTTAAAAAACAAGATTATGCCTACAACACCTGCTTGTAGTATTCCATTTCATTATTAATTAAAGGGAGCAATAATCATAAAAGGATTCTCGTACTAATTGCCATATCATCATACAGGCACACGGCACGTTATAGCCTAATATAGTTTTGCGTAATTAATTGAAATATACTGTATATTTTAATCTTGCATAACCAACTTCATACTGCAAACCGTAGGCTAAACGACTAAATAGACTAAATAAAATGCGTTTCATCACGAACTTCAAATTCAACATGAAAGGCAGCCCAACATCACTCGCATAAATTAATCAGCTCTCGTTAGGGCTCTTCCATCCTTACATAAGAAACCAAAGTAATGTATTTATTATATAAACACATCCCGTAGGCTATCTTCAAATTCTGAGAAAATGATGGGATTCGCCCGCAACTTCCTTTCAGGGGGTAATAATATTTTTTGTCAATTATCCACCACTACCGTACCACTGAACCGAGATTTTCACTCTACAATTTTCCCAATGTTGCAGCTTCCAACCGAGGTTTTCACTCTAAAACTTTCCCCACGTTGCAGCCTCGCCTTGCCTAGCGTGCAAAACATTGACTACTACGGAAGAAAAGTGGCTAGCGAGTGACGTGCAACTTTCATTTTCATTCAGTCCTCGTCAGCTTGACTTTCACTCTATACTCTCACCACAGTTTCCTCGGCATAAATGGTATTACGCCACAATAATTCCGGTTAAACTTTACTGTCAAACTTCAATAATCTACAACTCTTCCCGCAAGGTGACCAATGTTTTTCTGACCTAATCTAATAACCTAACCTAACCTAGGAAATCATACTAGAAAAATATAATGGTTGACTGGGGTGTGTAGTGTTTGCTGGTAAATGTAAACTAGGCTAAACCACAACTCCGTGTCAGCATGGGAAAACAAACATACCTCTTATTAATTTGTAGATGCGTTGTTGGAAGAAGAAATCCTCGAACACACACACACACAAATCAGAAACTTCTTCGTCGGTTTTACATACGTTTGGTACTTATTTAATTTCTATTCTTTATACAAAAAAAAACAAGAGTTGAGGTAAAATCAACAGCTGTCTACGTGTCTTGGTTTCACGCAAATAGTCAATTACAAAATCCCTCTCGAAATGTGTCTGAAAAAAAACTTGAAGAAAGCACTCGGGGGTACTTTGGGTATAGCGACGCCGATTTATTTTAATTCACTGTGTTGCTCTAGGTATCACACACACAGATGGCACACTTTCTAACTCTATCACACAAGGGCACTGCCTCTAAAACGTCGTCACTGAGAAGGGCAAACGACAAGTGATATGATGTAACATTTGCACCACAGGGTTTCACATCCCCCTCGCCACCACAAACACTTTCTTCCCCTCTCTTTTTTTAAGTGTTTTGGTCATGCACACGTGGGAGGAGGGCAAGGGAGCGCCGAGCACGGACCTCTAAGCACACACCAGCCACAAGTTGTACTGAGCTTAGCACGGCCAAGCGACTGGCATATATTTCTGTCGCGCCGCCGGGCCGGTTGCCAACTCTCACCCATTCCTTCCCTTCTCTCTCCCTTTGCCCTTCCCACTCTTGATCCCTTCCTTATCCTCGACCTAAAGTGATACAATTTGACCGTAACCAGTGTCAGCTGAGATTGGCGGATTGGCTTAAGTGCAAATAGCATATTTTTCTTAACTACGTTTAAGTCTTGCACAGGGATGCCAACGCAACCAACCAAATTGTTGTCAAGCTGGTCATTTTATCTTTCTAAAAAGAACCAGATGCAGATTATGTAACACCTCCAGCCCACTGTCTGCTAACTCTTCGCTCGTATAAATATTACACACAAAAGTGCCGTATCTTTATGAGTAACGAGAGTTTTATTACTGGTGTGGAAGCATCAGTACATACGAAAGGGTTGACAAGCCTGCCACACGATAGGCGTACGTGCCAGTTATATATATTTAACCATTCCTTTAATTATTTCTCAAGATAAGCAGCCTGGTTGGATTATGACTAATTTGCCCAACCCTTAGTAAGGTTAGCCAGCCTTCCCTCGTAAGATTACACAGTGGATCGCAGTAGGCTACACACATTAGTATCTCCAGAATTTTACATTGTACCAATTTGTACACATTAAATGAGTTTGTAAATAGTATCAGATGTTAGTGGGAATAGCATATGCACCAACGTAACGTATTCCGCACAAATGTAAAAGTTAACCGGTACTCTCAATCTTTAATATATATAACTGGTCAATTCTGGAACACTTTACCTTCATCCATTTCTTCTTCCCCTTACTACGACTTACAGCGCAGTGTCTAGGCATTGGACATTATTGGACATTATTTTGAACCTCTCACAGTTTTATCTCACAATAAACAGACAGGCTTTCATCCATTAGTCCTTATAATATACAAAAATATATCAGCAAGAGGGAATGTTGGTGGTTGAAAGGCGTTCTCTGTTTAGCAAGTGTTGTGGGCATGTAAATTCACACGTTTGTTGGTTCAGCTATTGGTTTTATGAGATATATAGGATTACTTTTTCGACTCTTCGTTTTTCGGATATGTAAACTACCAGCCGTGAAATAAAAACGTAACTGGAAATCGCAACGTGGAAATTTGACTTTTCGCAGGTACTGTACAACTTGAATTTCGTCATTTTAATGCATACCCAAATCACTGCGAGTTCCTGTTTATTGGTTTTCCTACCATTGCTGTAGTGTAGTATATTATCTAAACCAGCAGAAGCACTTACGCAAATACCCTCAACTGATTCACTTTATCGCCCACCCACTCATCCACTCAAAGGAATTGACTTTGGTTTGCAAACGCCTGCTCGCTCGCTCTCTCTCTCTCTCTCTCTCTCTCTTATACAGATGATAGATGGGGGACTATGTCTGCACCTATACACTGTAGTTGCTCTGGCTTAATAAATCATTAGCCTACTCAGTGTACTGATGGGTGGGGAGTTGCCTTGATATGTATAGCAACAATCTGAGCCTGAATGGTAGGTTTCTTATTAGTCACCACATGTTCTTGTCACGAGTTAGAATCGCATGGAAAAATTAGTAGTGTAGATTATTGCACGGTCTAGACTAAATAGTATAGGTCGGCCACAGACCTGAATACACTTCGCGCTGGGCCCACTTGTGGATTATTGTGACCCGATGGTAAGATACGCTCCATCATCACTATTCCACCAACAAGAAACGTGACTCAAGTATACCACCGAGGCTCCATTGGACATGTTGATGGTCCAAAATTTAACATACAGTAGTTGGGTGCTTGCTTGATACATAAGACAAAAATATCTGAGATGTTGACGATGCTGTGCTACGATGACTCCTTAGACAAACAAACAACAGAGCCATCGTGCCGGTACCATACCATCATTAAGGGGGTGCGGGAATAGAGGGACAGGGATGAGAAGGGGGTGCAGTGGGTTTTTGGGGGGTGCGAGAGTAGGGGGACAGGCTTGGGGGGGGGGGGTTAGGGGGGTACGGGAATAGGGGACAGGCTTTCAACCCCCCCCCCCCACCAAGCCTGTCCACTATTCCCGCACCCCCCAAACCCCCCCAAGCCTGTCCCCCACTCCCGCACCCCCTTGCATACAATGGATAGCGTAGTAGTGTTTTGTGTTTCTGTGACATAGGTATAACTTTATTTATTAGCATACAAAGGACAGTCATATATATCATAGTGAAGGTGTGTAGGGTGCAGTAAAACAAACTTGTGGAAGCCACTTAAATGTTTACTGGGTAGTGAAGATATGTATAGCCATGTAACATACAGATTGATATAATAATACATTGGTCTTGTAACCTGGAGGATCTGTAATGAGGTAACACCCTTCTATAACATAAAAACAGTCACGGTTGTATTGTCACGGTTGTATTGTATGTATGAATAGAGAAGTTTTACACATCATAATATTCCAAAATTAAAAAGTTCCAAGCAGACTAGGCTACTTTAGTTCACTAGATAAAAACACCAGTAGGAATATAGTTTTCCCCCGAACATAAATTTCAAAACAAAAGGAACTCCATCCATCCATAACAACCACTTTACAGTAAGATTTGTCGTCTTTCATACCTCGTTGACTTGATCATTTCTTACAGAGATTTCAGCGACTTTTTTTTTTTTCTACCCGGATCTGCCTTTGTGCTAGATATATCATGCTTTACATTGTGTTCACGTTTACGGGTTGATTCCACAGTGGTATTCGTTTGTGAGCTTCCTAACCAACCACACTTGTAAGGTTTCATTATTTACCAAAAGCTGAGTATCCATATTCACAAAATCTATCAAACAGTTGGATAATGATGATCACTGCATAGTTTACTCACCAAATTCATTAAATAATTCAGCCATAAGTCATTTACACAGCTAAGATTATTTCGTTTGCGTGCTTACAAACCATTACCAACGACTGTGGAATCGACCCCCTGAATCACCACTATCAACATTATTATATTTGCTAGTATAGATTGATGGGTATATAGCAGAAGTAATAAAATATGTCATATATTGGTTTCATATAATACTAAAAGGGTTGTGTTGTGTGTTGTAGTCTTCAGTCACTTTAACAATTAAGAGGGTGCGGGAATAAGGGGACAGGCTTGGGGGGTTTAGGGGGGTGCGGGAGTAGGGGACAGGCTTGGGGGGTGCGGGAATAGGGGGACAGGCTTGGGGGGGGTAGGGGAATGCGGGAATAGGGGACAGGCTTTCTACCCCCCCCCCAAGCCTGTCCCCCTATTCCCGCACCCCCCTAACCCCCCCCAAGTCTGTCCCCTACTCCCGCACTCCATTAAGCTGTCCCTCCTTCACTAAGTATTACCATTATCGTCTATTTCCTTCTCCGGCGGCATGTGGCTCTAGCTGTTGCACTGCTTCATGTTACTACTTTCTTTGTATAGGTACCACATCGATAGTAAATTTCTGTGCAGTTTGTCATTCTTGTATTTGGGTCAGTGTGAAATAAATGCGTGACTGACTATCTTGTGTTGTCCCCTTTTCAGAGATGAGACTGTTGTGTAGTATCCAGTCAATCATTCTTGTATTCGGGTCAATGTGAAATAAATGCGTGACTGACTATCTTGTGTTGTCCCCTTTTCAGAGATGAGACTGTTGTGTAGTATCGTGGCCCTTGTGGCATTTGTACCGCTCTTAGTGTCCGCCTAGGAAGAAGACGTCGGAACTGTTATTGGTATTGATCTTGGAACCACATATTCCTGGTAAGGGCTGGTGGCATATTTTTTGTAGCTGAGTGTGGAGGACTTAGTAGCCCTCCAAACATAATAGACTATAACTACCTGAATGCAAAGAAAAGTACAGGGGAAGCCACATCATCTGAGATTCCTTGTGGTTAAATTTGAGGTCCACTGATTCCTTCAAACTATGCCATAAATCGAGCCCATACTCATACATTTAGGTATTTTGTTTCCTGGCATAATTTAGAGGTGTCAGTAGCCCTCCAATTCACCCAGACTAACTTACCCCTTTAAGTAACCACGTTGTGCTCAGGTTCAGAGTCACTGTTTGAAGGTGGGGTTCATCTGTTGTTGGAGAATTGGAGGGCTACTGATTGTTCCACACTCTGCCAGAATCCGACTACCTCAGTATACGAGTTGGGGATCTGTTTTGTGGCATAGTTTAGGACAATTAATTAGTAACTCCAAATTACCCACAACACATGACTCTTTAATTAAATGTGTTATCACTGGGCATGCATTGTTATGGTCATCTTTCTTGAAATATCTAAACATGTCGTAAAACTTGCACTAAACTGGATATACTACTTTCCATTTCAGTGTTGGTGTGTTCACGGATGGTCATGTACAAATCATCGCAAATGACCAAGGAAATCGTATCACTCCATCGTACGTGGCCTTTACTGCTGGTGGTGAGCGGCTGATTGGAGACGCAGCCAAGAGTCAGGTTACTACAAACCCAAAGAACACCATCTTTGATGCCAAGCGACTCATTGGTCGGGAATGGAATGACAAGTCTGTACAAAATGACATCAAACTCTTCCCTTTCAAAGTTATCAACAAGAATAACAAACCCTATTTCAAGGTGACCACTTCCCAAGCCGATAAAATATTCTCACCTGAGGAAATTTCTGCCATGATTCTGGGCAAGATGAAAGAGGTTGCCGAGGCCTACCTTGGAAAGAATGTAACCCATGCAGTTGTCACGGTTCCTGCTTATTTCAATGATGCTCAGCGTCAGGCCACCAAGGATGCCGGAACCATTGCAGGTCTTACTATTATGAGGATTATCAACGAACCCACAGCAGCAGCCATTGCTTATGGCATTGACAGGAAGGGTGAAGAGAATACTATCTTAGTGTTTGACCTTGGTGGTGGTACTTTTGATGTGTCACTCCTTTCTATTGATTCTGGAGTGTTTGACGTTGTGGCCACTAATGGTGATACTCATCTTGGTGGTGAAGACTTTGATCAGCGTGTCATGGAATATTTCATCAATCTTTACAAGAAGAAGAAGGGTAAAGACATAACAAATGACAGTACTGCTGTACAGAAACTTCGTCGTGAGGTAGAAAAGGCAAAGAGGTCTCTGTCTGCCAGTCACCAGGTTAGGATTGAGATTGATTCCTTCTATGCAGGTGAAGACTTCTCAGAAACACTGACTAGGGCAAAATTCGAGGAGCTTAACATGGATTTATTCAAGTCAACTCTTAAGCCAGTAGAGAAAGTTCTTGAAGATGGTGAGATTGAAAAGAAGCATGTTACTGACATTGTGTTGGTTGGAGGTTCTACCAGAATACCCAAGATCCAACAACTGATTAAGGAATTCTTCAATGGCAAGGACCCTAACCGAGGTATTAACCCTGATGAGGCTGTAGCATATGGTGCTGCTGTCCAGGCTGGTGTTCTCTCTGGTGTAGATCAAACAAATGATATCGTTCTTATTGATGTCAACCCTCTCACTCTTGGTATCGAGACAGTTGGAGGAGTTATGTCTAAACTGATCTCTCGTAATACTGCCATTCCCGTAAAGAAGAGCCAAACCTTCTCTACTGCATCAAACAATCAAAATGTAGTTGCAATCCGGGTATATGAGGGAGAAAGAGCTAAGAGTAAGGACAACCATTTACTTGGCAAGTTTGATCTGACTGGCATTCCTTCAGCACCAAGAGGTGTTCCCCAGATTGTAGTAACCTTTGAAATAGATGCGAATGGCATTCTTCAAGTGTCTGCCGAGGACAAGGTCACTGGTAATAAAAAGAAGATTGTTATTACAAACGACAAAAACCGTCTCAACCCTGACGATATTGAACGTATGGTGAAGGATGCTGAAAAATTTGCTGCCGAAGATCAGAAAATGAAGAAGCGTATTGAAGCCAGAAATAACCTGGAGTCGTACGTGTACGGCCTACAGGGGCAAGTCCATGATAAAAACAGTCTTGGTGGTAAGCTGACATTTGATGACAGACAAACAATGGAAAATGCTATTGAGAAAACGATTAAATGGCTAGACAACAACCCCGAGGCTGAAACTGACGAAAACACTAACCAGAAGAAGGAACTGGAGGCTACTGTAACTCCCATCATTACCAAACTGTATCAAGGTGCTGATGCTACACCTAATGATGATGATGATGATGAGGAGGAGGAGGAGGAGGATGATGATGAATTGTGAAGGCCTCAGAGCAGTACACCCTCACAGAAAATGTTATGAAATAAACCCGTAATTATATATATATAATTATATATGCACAGATTGGGTTTTCACATTTATTTTACATTTTTATTATTAATGACAAGACTTTTTTCATCAAATCATCAATATCCATTTATGTAACGTGATTTCCTGATGACCTTTAGCGGCATTGTTCTTCCCCTGACTTGAGTGATGGTTGGGGTGCGTACTAATGTGAATAAAATTAACGAAAAAAAAAAATGTGTTTGTATCGACCCAGGCTACGATAGTACATAACAGAAATAGACAATTGTTGCTTTAATTATAGGAAGATTATTATTATTATAATAATATATACAGGGTGTCTATATAATATGTAAACAACTGTACTACATGTTCATAATAATACAACAGATAATTTATGAGTATATGTATAATTATTAGTACAGGTAAAAATTAAATAAAAAAATAAATATAAATTCGACACAGCCACAATAACAAACTAACAACACCCTTGGTAAACTAATAACCTGCCAGGGAATTGTTGTTGTTGTTTATTTTGTTATTGTTGTTGTTGTTGTTATTGTTATTTTTTAGAGGGTCAGCAGGTTAGTGATAGATATACTAGTGATAGATATAATAGTGATAGATATAATAGTGATAGATATAATAGTGATAGATATAATAGTGATAGATATAATAATGATAGATATAATAATGATAAATATAAATGTGTTGATATTTCTAGAAAGTATATTATAAAGAAGAAAAAGAAATAATGAACTGCGAGATATTAATTACGAAAGACACAAAATATTAGATCTTGTAAGTAACTCCAAAAATACAAACCACAGTATAATAATAATAATAACATAAACAAAAAACAATAAATCAAATAAAAAAAAAAAGGCGATGAAAGCAACGAGAAAATTTTACAAAAAAAAAAAAAATACAGTAAAATACAATAAAATACATAAAATCCGTGAATTATATTGACGTGAGAGGGGGTAATCAGTTTGACAAAATTTGGGCGGCAAAAAAAAAAAAAAAAAAAAAAAAAAAAAAAAAAAAAAAAAAAAAAAATACCGTAAATAAATATATAAATAAAATACAATAAAAATACATAAAAACCGTGAAGCAATTTAGAATGGAGGGCGGGCGTGTGTATATTGATGTGAGCGGAGGTAAACAGTTTGACATATTTGGGCGTGAGTGAGAATGAAGGGGATTAACCATTTTAGTGGAGGGAGTGGGTGTAATGTGAGAGTCAACCAGTCAGCCCAGCCCAACCCAGTCAGTCAGTCAGTAACTTTCATACGTTCTAAAGTCTAAAGAAAGCGGAATTTAGGACGATACTACTACTACTACCACTATTACTACTACTACTACTACTACTACTACTACAAATAATAATAATAATAATAGTCATAATGATAATAATAATTGTAATAAAGTCGACTAATCTACATATGTTCAAACGTTTCTCATTACAAAAATATAAAATAGGTAAGTAGATTAATTTACATATGTTCATTGTTTCAAACTTTATTCATTACATAATTATACAGACAAAGAGAATAGTTTACACATATTCAAACGCTTCTCTTTACATAAGTTTGAAGGACTCGCTAAACTTCTAATATTTTGACTTGACCTACTGTACATCACATAATCACCATAAGCAAAAACATTACCTATTTATAATTACCTAGACGTGTCGGCATTCACACCATTTGTCTCTCATTTTTTTTAAGTTCTATATTTACCTTTAGTATAAGCCCCAACAACTCTGGGGAACGTTGTCGCTAAAGGCCAACATGAAGTTATCAGATAGGAAGAGTAAGAGGATTAGCTCAGTTACCCGTATAGACTCTGATATTCATTCCATTTTCTCTATACTTCTTGGCATTCACAAACATTTTCTGTGATTCATGTTGAGGTGGTGATAATTTATAATAGTATAGTTATTTAGTCCGATACTGTTTGTATGGTGTGTGGATGAGGCAAGGAGAGAGGGGTAAATAGAAGTTCAGGGCACAGTATTTATGAGTTAAAGTGAACGAGAGAGAGAGAGAGAGAGAGAGAGAGAGAGAGAGAGAGAGAGAGAGAGAGAGAGAGAGAGAGAGAGAGAGAGAGAGAGAGAGAGAGAGTTAGCTACAGTTTTATATCACTGACATTGTGTTGAGAGGAGAGAGAGAGAGAGAGAGAGAGAGAGAGAGAGAGAGAGAGAGGAGAGAGAGTTATAGTTACATATCCCTGACACTGTAGAGAGAGAGAGAGAGAGAGAGAGAGAGAGAGAGAGAGAGAGAGAGAGTGTATGAGATGTAAAGAGTGTCAGCCTACCCCACTCGTTTCACTCCCACACTTACCACCAGGGATGACTGTTGTACTAAGGTATGTTACAGTATTGATTGTTATAGCATCTTAACATATAAAAAATAACATTACTTCAATATACAAACACTGAATCTGTTACACTTCACAAAACAAACATTAATAGCACCTTAACATATAAAGAATAACATTACTTCAATATACAAACACTGAATCTGTTACACTTCACCATACAAACATTAATAGCACCTTAACATATAAACACTAACATATATATTACTTCATTATACAGACACTTAATCTGTTACACCTCTCTATACAAACAATAAAAGGGTCTCACTATATAAACATTAATAGCATCTTAACATATAAACAATAACATTACTTCAATATACAAACACTGAAAATACACACAATAAAAGGGCATCACCATACAAACAATAATAATACCTCACCATACAAGCTTTAATCTTTTCATTTGTTTTCATTATTATTGTTATAATTGTTATTAAGTCACATTACCTAAGCAATATTTTAATTATGTCAGGCAATAATTTTACCGTACCTTAATTATGTTAGGTATTAATTTTATGATATTTTAATTAATGGGGCAAAGGCTTCAACAACTGTATGATTATAACCAGGGAATTACACTATAAAATATAATGTATGCCAGTGTACAGTTGCCTTCACAAGAAACAAGCCAGCTCAGCGTCCGGTGGTACGTGGTGTGTTTGGCGAAATGTGGCACCACTGTGTTTGTTTACTCGTAGTAGTATACAGTGGATACATACTATAGTAGGTGTGTGTTCTACCACCGGATGCTGTGCTCGTTACTAGTAGAAGCAACTGTAGTTACCTCATGTAACTACTCTCGTTCATGTCTAGACGAAGGGGATTGACCCGGTCAGGTTTAGGATGGTAGTACAGTCCCCAACAATAGCGACGCCCTTTGCCTTGAGGTACACTGAACCAAAAGCACAAGCTCTTGTTTCCATACTATGATCATTTTCATATAATTAATTTAAAACCAACTGTGCCTCCTCTCACCCACTGCCTTCCTCCTTCCCCCACACTGAAGCAGTGGCTGTGGGTTTCGTATGGGTCAAGGAGAGGGGCGTCGCTATTGTCGGGGACTGTACAATGTAGGTAAATCTGGAGCAACTGATTCCTTCAAACTATTCCAAGACACAAGACACCATTATTATCATCTGGTCCTGTTTCTTGGCATATGTTGAAGGAATCAAAGAACTCTAATGTACCCAAAGTATATTACACCGTTAATGATCTATATCTATATACCCATACAGTTTCCATTTAATTCATCTCCCTCACTATACTTTCCAAAACCTCTTAATTAAGGGGATATTATACTTTTGGTAGTTTGGAGCGCCTTGATTCCTCCAAAGTACGTCAGCAAACAGGATCAGATGAACAAAAATAATGGTGGCCTGTTGTTGTTTGGAGTTTAGTTTGGAGGAATCACTTGCTCCAGATTTACCAACACTGTACAGTACAATCATCTCCTTATTACCATACCTACAGCATCCACATAATTCTCAGTATGGTCTAAAATATAATTATTCAGTATTGTCCAGGTCGATAAATTAAAAATCAAAGCAGACAAATATAGTCCTCGAAAAAAATAAATGTTATGACCAGCCTCTCTCTCTCTAAGCAGACGTAAATATAGTCCTCAAAAAAAAAAAAAAAAAATATATATATGACCAGCCTCTCTCTCTCTCTCTCTCTCTCTCTCTCTCTCTCTCTCTCTCTCTCTCTCTCTCTCTCTCTCTCTCTCTCTCTCTCTCTCTCTCTCTCTCTCTCTCTCTCTCTCTCTCTCTCTCTCCTCTAAGCAGACGTAAATATAATCCTCGAAAAAAAAAAATATATATATATGACCACCCTCTCTCTCTCTCTCTCTCTCTCTCTCTCTCTCTCTCTCTCTCTCTCTCTCTCTCTCTCTCTCTCTCTCTCTCTCTCTCTCTCTCTCTCTCTCTCTCTCCTGTACAATAATATGCACTTCATCTGGACCTGTGTACTGTCCCTGACGGGTTATTAGTGTGGGAATATAAGCCACGTCCTTCTCACATTTCCAGTTGGGTCAGGTACAGATAAGGAAGGTGAAGCAGGTGGCCTTTTTTCACACACTTACATAAGCTTACGACACCAATAATAAGGAAAAAATATGATTATATTTGAGTTAACAGACAATGCGTGTAAGGGATTCGATGGGAGGAGGAAAGAAGACCGCTCTATCAAGGCCTGAAAAAAGTCTGTAGAACGATTGAGACTGATAGGTGGGACAACAAGCACGAATTAAGGAAAGAAAGGTGGACAACAAGCACGAGGGACAGAGAAGGAGGGCAGTACAAGAGAGGGTTGTACGATTTACTTTAATGTGGAAGGAGTTCAATGTGATATTTTATAAGAGTCATAAGATAAGATATGAAACTTAAACTGTTCACCTTTCTTTGTCTAAGCTGTCTTCTTTTCTTCAGATTGGATTCATGCTTACATTCGCTCCCAGCTTTGTGTCTCTGGTCTATTTTAATAATAATAAAAATAATAAAGTCATGCATTCCAACCATGACACAAGCATGCAATCCAATTCTTTCTTTTCTCTTCCCCCCGTAGGGGTGTATTGCCTGCATTAGTGATGTGGACAATACTTTAAGGGTTTTGGCGCCCCTTCGGCCACAGCCACTAGCTTTTAGTTTTTCAACTGTCCCTCTATTATTTCTATTTCCTTCCTGCTTGCTGTCTCACCTATCATGCACCTTTTTCTGGCGCTATATGACCTCGCGGTTGCGGCGCCTAATATCAATCAATCAGTTCTCTTCTTCTTCTCTACACACACACACACACACACACACACACACAGACAGTAGTATGGAACCCACATAGAAGGAGAAGTCGAGAAATGACAACCGGAGAATCCTTTCTCGGTGATGAAAAAATGTGTAGCTGTGCATGTGTGTTGTGTGGGGGGCGTGGTATTGCCCGGGTGACCGAAGCCATTCCAGGGACTCGTGCCCCCTTGGTGGGGATTTTGTGGCGATTTGGTGCCCATATAGGTTCCTTCCTTGGTAGCCCTGTGGTGTGGTCCCATGACGTACACGCCGCCACTCCACGACCAGTTATACAGTATAGTTATATAGAGTGTCTGGGTCATAGTTATTCCGTTTTTTATATTATTGCATGACCGATAAACATGTGGTTATTGATAATTAGGAGTTTGTTATAAATCAGTGATCACTTTGAACAATTCCAAATACTTTTTCTCTTGAAGGTTAAGGTATGTACTGTACAGATACCTTTGATCTAGAAGTAGGCAAATCGAAGTTACTGATTCCTTCAAACTATGCCAGGAACAGAACCATGTATAGAGTATATGTATATACTGAGGCACGTTGTTTCTTAGTATAGTTTGGAGGAATCAGCAGTCACCAATTTTCAGCATCAGGAGTGTGTGGTGGCGTGCGGCGGTGGTGATGGTGGTCCTGGTGACGGCCGGGGTGTGGACCGCACTACACGACCACAGCAGGAGGAGACGCTGACGAAGGCACTGACAGGTATAGAGAGAGAGAGAGAGAGAGAGAGAGAGAGAGAGAGAGAGAGAGAGAGAGAGAGAGAGAGAGAGAGAGAGAGTATGATATATATACTGGAGGAGATAGAGGGGGGAGGAAAGGATAGGTGAATATGAGAGAGAGAGAGAGAGAGAGAGAGAGAGAGAGAGAGAGAGAGAGAGGAGAGAGAGAGAGAGAGAGAGAGAGAGAGAGAGAGAGAGAGAGAGAGATGAGAGAGAGAGAGAGAGAGAGAGAGAGAGAGAGAGAGAGAGAGAGAGAGAGAGAGATGAGAGAGAGAGAGAGAGACATAAATATAATAAGAAATAAATACAAATTAAGTTAATAAATAAATGAGTAAGTAAATAAATACACAAATTTAAAAATAAATATATAAGAAATAAATACAAATTAAGTTAATAAATAAATGAGTAAGTAGATAAATATACAAATCTAATATAAGTAAATAGACCAACAATACAATAAACACTAAAATGAATAAATTAAATCGATACGTAAGTACATACAAAATTAAATACACAAATAAACATAAAAATCCAAGAAACATAAAAAACAAAATAAACATCAAAATTAATAAAAAAGAAACAAATAAACATCAACATAAATATTCAAACAAACAAAGAAATAAACTTAAAAAATCAAAATAAATAAAAAACAAACAAATAAACATAAAAATAAATAAACATAAACAAACAAATAAACATAAAACAAAAATTAAACATCAAATAAAAAAACATACAAATAAAAAAAATTCCCTAATGATGTGCACGGGGATTAACTTTATAAACCTATAGCCCTGAATTCTTGTCTTTGCAGGTGTTGGTGTTGTTGTTGGTGGCAGCCTGTGTGACTACCGACAGACACTGGTACACCTGTTTGAGTGGAGATGGGACGACATTGCTAACGAGTGTGAGGAGGTCTTGGCTCCGGCCGGCTACTGTGCTGTTCAGGTTGGTAGGGTAATAATTGGGAAGGGATGGGTGGGTGGGGGTATTACATCGTGTGGTGGTGGTGGTGGTGGATGTTGTGGTTGGTTGACTACTGCTGTAATGGGAAGGGAAGGGCGTGCCGTATTACATGGTGTGGTGGTGGTCGTGGTGTTGTGGCTGTTTTGATAGTTGTGGTTGGTTGGCTACTGCTGTGTTGGGAAGGAAGGGGTGGGGTATTACATGGTGTGGTGGTGGTGGTTGTTGATGTGTTGGTTGTGGTGTTGTAGCTGTTGTGGTATTGTGGTTGGTTGGTTACTGCTGTGCTGACTACTGTGTTGTCCAGGTTGGGAAAGGAAGGGATGCGGGTATTACATGGTGTGGTCTTGTTATGGTAGTTGTGGTGGTGTTGTTGTAGTTGTTGTGGTAGTTGTGATTGGCTTGTTACTGCTGAGCTGGCTACTGTACTATCCAGGTGGGAATGGGGGTGGGGGTGTGGGGTTCGTCGTGTTGTTATTGTTGTTGTGTTGTTGTTGTTGTGGTGGTGGTGGTGATGGTGTTGTAGTTTTTGTGTTGGTTGGCTACTGCTGTGCTGGCTACTGTATTGTCCAGGTGGGAAAGGGGTAAGGGTGTGGGGTTCCGTCGTGTTGTTGTTGTGTTGTGGTGGTGATGGTAGTGGGGTGAGTATTTGTATCAGCTGTCCATGCAGGTTAGAGCATTCCGTCGTGCGGTTGTTGGTGGTTGGACGCTGGCCCTCCCCTCACTGACTGACAACACTATGCACTCGGAGTGATTGTCTCCTTCCTTCCCTCCCTCACTGCACTCACAAATTACATCCCCTTCTTCCACTCTCCTCCTCCTCCTCTTAATATCTTCTTCTACACTTGGACGTTGCCCCGCTCCATCTCACTGACTGACAACACTATGCACTCTGAGTGATTGTCTCCTGCCTTCCACCTTCACTGAACTCACGAATTACCTCCCCTTCCTTCCACTCTCCTACTCCTCCTCTCATCTTCTTCTACATTTGGACGTTGCCCTTCCCCACCACTGACTGACAACGCTATATGCACTCAGGGTGAAATGTTTCCTTCCTGCCTGCCTTCCTTCATTGCACTCGCGAATTAACTCTCTTTTTCACTCTCCTTCTGAAGGTGTCGCGCCGCAGGAGCACCGAGTGGCAGCAGGCCGCTCATGGACCCTCCGCTATGAGCCCGTGTCCTACGAGCTGGACTCCCACTCCGGCACATTGACCAGTTCAGGGATATGGTGGAGAGTGTAACGCCGTCGGGGTCAGGTAAATAAAGTGTGTACAGTAGATAGATATGTACAGTAGGTACCAAATATCAGCATCCCAAAGTTATCAGCATTTTTTTAGACATCCGATACATTACTACTTACTAGTGTACAGTCGGCGGAAAGTCGTGTCGCCTCACTCACTCGCTGTTTTAAAGGAAAATATACAGACTAATCATTGAACAACACATTCATCATATCAACAGTATCTCGGGGGAGGCAAATTGATAAACTTCTTTAATTTTCCAGTTTACGAGTCTGTGAAGCTATATTTCCATTCTGTACTTCATGACTAGGTGGTCGTGGCTACAACAGGACTTTCACCGCTGAGGCGTACTGTTCCAGATATAATACTTTGAAACAGGCATACACACTCGGCCAGTTCAAGGGGTCATGGTCATACGATATACGAAGCCCAATAACACTTACACACACAATCTATAATCATACGATATACGATGCACAATAACACTTACACATCTATAATTATACGATATACGATGCACAATAATACTTAAACATCTATAATTATACGACATACGATGCACAATAACACTTACATAAATCTATATACAACAATATGACTGCAACCAAACGCTGACTCCCACTGCAGGGTGATTGTGGACGCAGTGCTCAACAACATGGTAGAGGAGAACACGTGGGGGTATGGGTCAGCTGGCAGCCCTTACGACGCACGCAACTACACCTTCCCACCTTACGATGACGCCTACTTCTTCTCCAGCACCTGCACTTCTTCCAATGGTACCGTACGACAGCTTTTGTTTACATCGTTTCAGGGGCTACGGATGTATGATATATAATTATGCATAGGGGTTATGGGTGTTTATAAAATTACGTTTGGCTGGTACGAATGTAAAAATAATTACTTTGAGGAGCTACAGGTGTATATATATTTATAATTATGTTTGGGGGCTACGGGTGTATATAGAAAATGAACTCATAATATGACTCAGCTTCACACACACACACACACACACACAAGATGAGAAACAGTACCATACTCGTGACTGTAGAAGCAAGCAAGCAAACAAACAAGCAAGCAGACTGTAAACTCGTGTGTTGTACAGTACGTGTCTTCTACCTAATAATATACAGGTCTGGTCAACTCGTACAACACAACAAGTGAGGCGAGGGACTGCAGGCTGGATGGCAAACTGGACCTGTCTACCGGAAGGGAACCAGTGCGTCTCATCATGGTCTATTATCTCAATGAACTTATAGCGTTCGGTGTGGCCGGCTTCAGGATGGATGCTGCCTCCAATATCTGGCCTCAGGTATGTGGTGGCAAGGTCCCGCCCCTAATGCAATCCCCCAGATGATCTATATATTGTTGTTGTTGTTGATGATGGTCTCTTTTTCCATGTGCTATAGTGAAGGAGTTGCACACACCCACACATACACACACACACACACACACACACACACTATCAGTTAAAATTGGAAACTGGGCACACGAATTGCTTTTAATTTTCATGGGAAGATAACAACACACATGGTACAACAGTGGTATCCAACCTTCCCTCCCACCCACCATCTCACCAACCTTCTCCCTCCCACCATCTCACCAACCTTCCTTCCCACCACCTCACCGACCTTCTACTTACCTCACCACCCTTCCTTCCTACCACTTCTCCAACCTTCCCTCCCACCACCTCACCACCCTTCCTTCCCACCACCTCACCAATCTTCTACTTACCTCACCACTGTCATCACCCTCCCTTCTACCACCTCATCAACCTTCCCTCCCACCACCTCACCAACCTTCCCTCCCACCACCACACCAACCTTCCCTCCCACCACCTCACCAACCTTCCCTCCCACCACCACATCACCAACCTTCCCTCCAACAACCTCACCAACCTTCCCTCCCACCACCACACCAACCTTCCCTCCCACCACATCACCAACCTTCCCTCCCACCACATCACCAACCTTCCCTCCCACCACCACACCAACCTTCCCTCCCACCACATCACCAACCTTCCATCCAACCACCTTACCAACCTTCCCTCCCTCCACACAGGACCTGGAGGACATCAAGAGTAAGGTGACCAATCTGAGTGTGGCAGCGGGCTTCGAACCTGGCACCCCTCCCTTCTTCTTCTACGACTTGGTGGAGCCTGGCACCGCTATCCTCCACCAAGACTACTATCCACTCGGTGAGGTTGGCTTAGGTTAGGATTCACACCTTTATACATAACCACATCACACTTTTCCCTGGGGGCTCGAGGTGGTGACTTGTATGGGCAGTATGGGTCGTTTTGAGTACAGTAGTATATATACGAGTATACATACATATGTGACGTGCAGGTGTGGTGACTGAGAAGCTATACGGACATGAAGTTGCAGCAAAATATAACCAGATTTATACATATTCTAACATAATTATCTAAGGCAGGAATGTTTTCACTCTTACCTTCTTATTATCATCATTGAGGTGCTGTGACGGAGAGGCGATACGGACGTGAGGTGGCAGCGGGGATGGACGACTTCACCCTCCTGGCCACACTCTATGACCACCTGACCCCCTCCTCCAGTGCCGTAGTGTTTGTTGACAGTCATCTCAGCCAGCGTGACACTTCCCTTGTTGTAGGTGAGTGAGGGGGAAAATTTAGTGTGTTGCTGAGTGGGTGGGTCGGATGCTGGGTGAGTGGGTGTTTGGGTGAGTGAAAGAGGGACAACAAAATAGTAGTTAGCCTTAAGGGCTCTGTGATCGTGTATGAATTTTGAAGACTTTTGATTCCTCCTGACCATGCCACGAAACAAACTCCTCCCATATAGGTGGTGTCTCGTGTCAATATTTGAAGGACTCACTTATCTCCAATATTTTGACTACATCACAGGGTCCCTTAAATTAATTCTTCTTGCATGCATGATGTAGTGTGTATTTCTCTTATCTTTTAAAACTGTCTGGTGTTTTAATTATCATTGGTTTACTCTTTATTTATGTTACAAGTATAAAATTTTACAAGGACTCAGGAAGAATGTAATCTATTTGTGTCCAAACCAAACAGTGTATAACAACGTTTTCTATTCTTTTTCTTGTACTTCTTATTATTACTATTATTATTATTATTGTTGTTGATGGTTGAGGGATTAGTGTTTTGAGAATCAGCTGATAAACAGGTTACTTAAATCCGTTCTAGTATCAACAAGCAATACATGAATCATCTTTATTACCAATATCATAATGAAGAAGTCTAAGGCAATTGCACGTACGTTTTCATTATCATATGCACACAAAGAAAACTAAAGCATAGCCTCAACTAAGGTATGTACAGTCGGAATGTCCACGTTAAATACAACTTTATTATTTACACTGGATAGTCATGTAGTCTAACTTTAACTATTCACCAAGGTGTTGTCGAGGATTGTCACTATGGAACTGTGTATTTAATAAAAGTCCAGAGGCCTTCCTTCACACTGACTGGCATAGTGGTGGGGAAATGCAAAAGATGTAGGCTAGTTCCACACACATACTGTATAATATTGGTTCTACAAAGGCAATAGTGTGATATAAAAGATTCTTCCAATATATTCTATCAGGACATTTCCACACTCATCACACCTATACGGTAATCTTAAAAAACTGGTGGTGGTTGGCGGGGCATGCACAATTAACTCTTTATACCTCCAGAACATTTCCACACTAATCACATAATATCAATTTATTATACGATAAATAATCTTCTTAGACCGGGAAGCACCAGACACTGACAATTAATAACAGTATTTTAGGGGTATAAGGTGTATATATATATATTGCTTACAACTCCCACTTCTACAGGTGGTGGTGTTTTGACGTACCTAGAGCAGAGGATGTATCAGATGGCCACGGCTTTTATGTTGGCTGATGACTACGGTGTGACGGCACGAGTCATGAGTAGCTACGAGTTTTACGACCCCATGGAAGGCCCCCCAGTAGACCCTTCCACCAACGACACTACCCTACACGTCACCACAGACTCTCAGGGACAGTGTGACAGTCCCTGGGTTTGTGAGCACCGCTGGCCTCCCATTGTGGGCATGGTAAGTTAGTTAGTGATACTCCATAAATATCACTGTTTTCCTTGTGGGCATGGTTAGTTAGTTAGTTAGTGGTATTCCATAAATATAACTGTTTTCATTGTGGGCATGGTAAGTTAGTCAGTGATACTCCATAAATATCACTGTTTTCATTTTTACTTCATGGTTAGTAAGCTAATAAGTACCCAAAATTTTATACTCATTGTGGGCATGGTAAGTTAGTTAGTGATAAATCATAAATATCACTGTTCTATAGGACCAAATTCTATAGGACCAAATTCTATAGGACCAAATTCTATAGGATCAAATTCTATAGGATCAAATTCTATAGGATTAAATTTTATAATACCAAATTCTATAGGACCAAATTTTATGTTTTAAATGTGTTCTGTTTCATGTGCCTGCAACTGTACATAACTATCCACCCACTGATTTATTCATTTGTTTAATTCCACTTACTTATAATTTATTTATTAATTATTTATTTTTTGTCTTAACATAATTATTCACCCATTTATTTACTCATTTTTTATTCTATTGGTAACACTGAGGGGAGGATTTGGATTCCTCCTTTTATTTGGGAGGAACAAGTAGCTCCCCCCCACCCAAAAAAAAAGGTAAATAAAATAAAATACAATAAATAAAAAGTTTCTCTCCTCAAACGCCAAACAATACAAGAAGAAGAAGAAGACAAAGAAGAAAAAAAAAGAAACAAGAAAAAGAATAATAATAAGAAGAATGAGAATAATAATAATAAGAACAACATTTTAGTGTCATGATAAACAGGCGTTCCAGTAACACGAGAAAATATTCAACATGCCACAATATAAAACAATGAATAATAGCACACTACATGCACATACCAGGACCAAACACATTACACTATATATGTCATACCTTCCTACACAACGACATGTAAGACAACACATAGCATAATACATACATATATACCAACATACATACATATATACATACATATATACCAACATACATACATATATACATACATACATACATATATACATACATACATACATAATACATACATACATACATATATACATACATACATACATACCCCTCGTGGTGCATATTATATTATAGGGTATAGGATGAGACGTTTTGGGTTATATTTAAGAACATTCGTGGTGTATACGATGGTGTGGTACTGGTACGATGGTTCCATAGAAACAGCTATCGTACCGGTACCACACCATCGTATACACCACAGATGTTCTTAAGAGCATACGACCCGTTGTGTTCAGTTTCATGTGATTGCAACTGTACATAATTATCCACCCATTGATTTATTCATTTGTTTAATTCCACATACTTATAATTTATTTATTGTTTATTTATTTTTAAGTCTTTACATATTCACCCATTTCTTTACTCATATTTTATTCCATTATTATTTTATGCATTTGTTTATTTATTTATTTATTCATTATTTTTTTCTTTATCTTCAATTTATGCACTCATTTTTTATTTATCATTTTTCTATATAGGGTACTCATTACGTTAAGGAGATAATAATACAGTAGTAGTAGTAGTAGTAGTAGTAAATCTGGAGCGACTGATTTCTCCAAATTATTCCAAGCAACCAACAGGCCACCATTATTTTCACTAATTTGGTTCTGTTTCCTGCATGGCATACTTTGGAGGAATCAGTAACCTTTTAATTCACCAACAAGCCAATCTTCCCTTAATTAATGAAATAACTGTGTAGGTGGAGTTCCGGAACGCTGCTGCCAACACAACAAGGACCAGCTTTGAGATCCTGGCATCGGGTTGTCTGGTGTTGAATCGGGGAGAGCAGGGATTCTTTGCCATGTGTCCTGATGGTGTCATGGATGAGGTCGTTAATACGGGTATGTACTGTATAGTTGTCCACACATGAAGCTGCAGTATGGCTCGTTACTTGTGTGAGGTGGCTACAAAATAAAGGAAAGTGAAAACAGATGTATAGTTTGTTGACAAGCAGACAGTAATATATTATTACTGTCTGCTTGTCAACAAACTATAACTTTTGCTTACTTTTCTTCCTGTTGTAGCTACCTCACAAGTAGCGAGGCGTACCAGATTCATGTGTGGGTAACTGTACATGTGGGCTGGGCTAACGACACATAAAGTTTGGGTGGGCTGGACGAACGAGAGACAGGTTTGGGGTGGACTTAGGTTGGGTTGAGAAATACAGTAGGTGTTGGGTGGACGAAGGTTTTAAGGGGACTGAGGTAGGGTTGAGAAATAGGTGTTGGGTGGACGAAGGTGAGAATGAGACAAAGGTTTTAGGGAGACTTAGGTTGGGGTTGAGAGACTGGTGTGGGTGGACTCATGTAGGTTTAAAAGACTACAGTATAGTTATAGGTTTGGGGCTGACAATGGAGAAACTAATTTGGGATGACACTCTTGATATTATAGGTCTTCCTGAGGGCCAATACTGTGATGTGGTCAGTAGTTCCTGTAACACCACCCTCGACGTGGCTTCAGACGGGACAGCCAGGGTCATCATCAACAACTATGACGTACCCTTCGTGGCCTACTGCACCGGATGTGGTCAGTTGGGGTCGAACACTTGATATATAAATAATAATAATAATAATAATAATAATAATAATAATAAGGGAGTAATTCACTGTGGGTTACCAATTCTCCCGACAGGACCAACCGGAGCCTTCACCACCACCACCGACCAACCCGCTCCTACCACCGACTTCAACACCGACTTCCCTGCCACCGACTTCAACACTGACTTCCCGACTACCGACTTCACTTCAGACTTCCCTGCCACCGACTTCACTTCTGACTTCCCTGCCACCGACTTCACTTCCGACTTCCCTGCCACCGACTTCAACACCGACTTCCCGACTACCGACTTCACTTCCGACTTCCCTGCTACCGACTTCACTTCCGACTTCCCTGCTACCGACTTCACTTCAGACTTCCCAGCCACCGACTTCCCGACCACCGACTTCACTTCCGACTTGCCGACCACCACCGACTCGCCGTACAAGCGGACCGTGGTGTTCGTACATAAGAAGGTGTACGAGAGTCAGTACGTGTTTGTGAGGGGAGGAGTCAATGAGGAGACACACCCAGGTACGTAGCCTATATATACACACACACACACACAGATACAGATAAGCTAATACAGGTAAACACACACACACACACACATACATACACACAGATAAGCTAATACATACACACACAGGTAAACACTCACACACACACACACACACACACACACACACGCACACACACAGATAAGCTAATACATACACACACACATATATAAGCTAACACACACACACACACACACACACAAATAAACTAGTATGTATACACACACATAGGTAAGCAATTACATACACACACATATATAAGCTGACACACACACACACACAGATAAGCTAGTATATAAACACACACAGGTAAGCAACTACATACACACACACAGGTAAGATAGTATCAGAATCCTGGTAAGGTAATACACACAAGGTCCTTAATAGATATATTATAATACCAGCTGCAGACTATGGTGGTAAAATTTGATGTCTACGTGTGTGTTTGTGTGTGTCTGTGTAATACATGAGAAACACAATACCTCCATGCCTCTGTGTGTGTGTGTGTGTACGCCAGTATATACATAATAACGTGTGTGTATAATTAGGTGTGTGTGTGTGTAATACATGAGAAACGCAATACCTCCAAGCCCCTGTGTGTGTATGTGTGTGTATGTGTATGCCTGTACAGTATATACCTAATAACGTGTGTATGTGTGTGTGTGTGTGTGTGTAGCCTATGTGTGTACAGTATACATAATAACGTGTGTATGTGTATGCCTGTACTATATATACATAATAACGTGTGTATGTGTATGTGTGTGTGTGTGTGTGTGTGTAGCCTATGCGTGTACAGTATACAGTATACATAATAACGTGTGTAAGTGTGTGTATGTGTATGTCTGTACAGTATATACATAATAACGTGTGTGAGTGTGTGTGTGTGTGTGTACATAATAACGTGTGTGAGTGTGTGTGTGTGTGTGTACATAATAACGTGAGTATTTATATTTGACAGAGTGCGGTCCGCCAGCTGAGACAGACACATGCTCCCTTCCCATCTACCACCAGTCCCTTGGCACAACACCCAACTACGACAAATACGACGCCTGGCGAGTGGGGGATGACTTTCTGGACTGGTTCGGGGCGGAGTCTGGTCAGGGATATTACCAGGGCATCCCAGCCTCAGGTACCCCCATGGCCTGGACCACTAATAGACAAGGAGTGGATGGATACCAACAACTTAATGTGTGAGTGTTGTTGTTATTGTTGAGGTTGTTGTTATTGTTATAAAAATTACTACTACTACTACTACTACTACTACTACTACTACTACTACTATTACTTCTACTATTACTACTACGAGTACTACTACTACTTCTACTATTATTAATATTGTTATTGATATTGCTATTATTATTATTATTATTATTATTACTGCTGAACTCTTTGCATTACTTTGATGTGGAGGGGAAACATTACGTAGAAAGCAAACAGATGGTCGAAAATTGCTTCTATTTTTCTGCTCTCACGGATGCTTAAGCAAATGACCGAATTAAAAGTTAATATCATACGACGCATTCTCTCCACAATACTCTTAGAACATCAAAATGTAAATAAAACATCCCTCTCTGTCCATATAACTACTAGAAAAAACAAAATATAATCTCATACGACCTCTCTATCCACAATACTCTTAGAATATCAAAATCTAAATAAAATGACCCTCTCTGCTCATATCACTACTGGAGCATCAAAATCTATGCTAATGTGACCTTCCTCCTCCCCCCCCCCCTTCACTGGTCACAATTTTCAACATATTTAAGGGAATAACTTGACTAGAACCTCAAAAACTAATCTAATACGACTCCCCCCTCCCTCATATCCCATAACACTAGTACTCTATAGAATAAAATATTAATCTAATACTTTACCGACATCGAAACACTTCTATCACGACCCCCTCCTCCACTTGGTCACAATTTACAGTATAGGTAAGGGAATAACTTTACTACAACCTCAAAAATTAATCTAATATGACTCCAAGCCTATATCCCATAACACTAGTACTATATAGAATCAAAAGTTAATCTAATACTCTAATACTTTACCAATATCGAAACACATCTAACACGACCCCCTCCTCCACGTGGTCACAATTTACAACACAGGTACGGGAATAACTTTACTACGACCACAAAAATTAATCTAATACGGCACCAAGCCTATATCCCATAACACTAGTACTATATAGAATCAAAAGTTAATCTAATACTTTACTGATATCGAAACACATCTAACACGACCCCCTCCTTCACTTGGTCACAATTTACAACACATGCAGGTACGGGGACGATTACTGGATGCTGGACTTTTACATGGACTGCGAACTGCCTGATGACGAGTGGTTCGAACTGAAGGGATGGCTGGAGTTTGCCGATGGGTACACGGGCTGGGAGCTGGACATATCCCAGGGGACGTGTGGGGGCAGCGTGGGGGGAACCGATCCCTCCGTCTCCACCAACCACAAGGGACGCTGCGGCTACATCAACGTCTTCGAGTGGAACGAGGGCAGTTGTATCGTGGAGGACTTCCCAGGTATATAATTATGTGAGTTTCTTCCCTTACGAGGAGAAGGAGGAGGAGGAGGAGGAGGAGGAGGAGGAGGAGGAGGAGGAGGAGGAGGAGGAGGAGGAGGAGGAGGAAATTATTACAGCCTTTGGAGATGATAATACTATACAGATGATACTTAATTAAAGGAAGAGAAAACCTCCTCTTATTGGTAACTTGAAAGGCTGCTGATTCCTCCATACTACAATATCCCAGGAAACAAATCCCCTCGATGTTACTAACAGGGATCAGTTTCGTGATATAGATTGGAGAATTTACCCTCAAATTTATCCTCAAGAGTTTCTCCCTATTAATTAAAGGACCCTGTGATGTAGTCAGAAAATTGGAGGTATACGAGTCCTTCAAATATTGCCATGAAACACCACCTATATGGAAGGAGCTTGTTTCGTGGCATGGTCAGGAGGAATCAGAAGCATCCAATTTTCATACACGATCATAGGGTCCTGAAACGTGTAATAATACTCTTCTTTCATGTTGTCGTATAAAGTAGGATGACTGCTACCTGTACAGTACCTCCAAACTATGCCAAGAAAATAGACTACTTTAGTGTACAGTATACGAATGGAGATCTGTATTTGTGGGTGTCGTCAGTCAACCAATTAACGCATCAGACAACCACTCTCATCCCTTCAGTCAATCACTTCAATAACAAACCATACAAATAATAGCTAAATCAACCAACCAATTAACTTATTAGACAACCACTCTCAAACCTTCAGTCAATCACTTCAATAACAAACCATACAAATAATAACCAAATCAAGCAACCAATCACTCAACCCATCAACAATAACAATCCATCCCAACGAACCATACAACCAATCACTCACTCACTCACTCAATCCATCAACAATAACAACCCATCCCAACGAACCATGCAACCAATCACTCACTCACTCACTCTACCCATCAACAATAACAACCCATCCCAACGAACCATACAACCAATCAATCACTCACTCACTCACTCTACCCATCAACAATAACAATCCATCCCAACAAACCATGCAACCAATCACTCACTCACTAACTCTACCCATCAAAGAGTATCCATTTCAGTCCACCACTCAAATCACTCAATGAATTTCCATCCCATTCACTCACTGACTTATTACTGGACCCCATCAGGTAGTACAACAGTGGTTCCCCCAAACACCACACCTGGGTCTGGAGGAGGTGGATTGACGACGACGGGTGGGATGGACATACAGAGGACAGTCATCTTCCTTGAGCAACACACAGTCGTTGGACAAGACGTATTTATATTGGGTGGCTCAGAGGACTATATTGGTCAGTGTGTGTGTGTGTGTGTGTGTGTGTGTGTGTGTGTGTGTGTGTGTGTGTGTGTGTGTGTGTGTGTGTGTGTGTGTGTGTGTGTGTGTGTGTGTGTGTGTGTGTGTGTGTGTCCTTTCTCGGTCAATGGTCAGGACGTGTTTATATTGGATGGGTCACGAGAAGTTACAGGTGAGTGTGTGTAACCTGCTCTCTCTCTCTCTCTCTCTCTCTCTCTCTCTCTCTCTCTCTTTTACTGCTGCACCACAACTGTAATCGTTGCACATAGCAGTTTAGGGGGATAGGGAGGGATGTACTCTTACTGTGAGCCAACATTTGCTTTGATGGTTCGCTGCATCACGTAAAGTAATAGTAATGGCTTCACGTGACAGCCAGTGTACCGAGGAAGCCGAATATTATTACCTATCTATATACTACATGTTTTGCTATGATATATAGCTAGAGGGATAAGCCTAAGCTGGATAATTGTTAGATGTTTTATTGTGAACAGTAAAATAAGGATAACTGTTCACCTCAAGTAAAACTACTATTGATGCAATATCCGGCACCTACTCTATATGCTATTTTTATTGTCAAGTGAGTAAACTCTTGTAAGTGCCTTGGATGGCTATACTTATGCCTACAAACTATGATACTAAACAAATGCCCTACTTGTATTCTAAGATACTAGTGTGATTCCTGGTATATACAGTAGATAGTTTTAGGAAATCGGTAACCCTCCAAATCACCTAGAAGAGATTATTCTATTTAATGCAATTACTCATTATGAAGGTGGTGTAAATATGACACGTGATATAACAGTGATGGGTTGGTGTTGACAGTGTGCATGGAGGGTAGTGATGCGGAGAGTGACCATTGTTCCCTGCCTATTGTGACCCGCTCCCTGGGCAACACGGCACACTACTCTGGCTACGACGACTGGAGGACCGGAGACAACTACCTCGACTGGTACGGTGCTGAGGTGGGCCAAGGGTATCACAACGGACTCCCTCCCTTCGGTTCAGCGGTCGCCTGGACCAGCAGTGACCCCAACAGTCCCGGATACCAGCCTCTCAATACGTAATTATGGATCACAGTCAATCTCAATCTATATATATATATATATATATATATATATATATATATATATATTATATATCCTACAGCCACACACACACTTAAATAGCATATTTCTGTAGATTCTCACATGACGATATTATTATTATTATTATTATATAGGTTTGGTGAGGCCTACTGGATGATGGACTTTGACTTGGACTGTTCCCTGACTGACGACGGGTGGTTCATAGTGAAGGGTTGGCTGAATGGCGACGCGGGCCAGTTCTCTGGGCTTGAGGATGATGTGACCCAGACCACCTGCACCGGCACTGCAGGGGGCGCCGCACCTGTACCCTCCACCAGCCATGTGGCCCGCTGTGGTCACGTCAACGTCTTCCATTACGACCAGGCTGACTGCACCATCAATGTCTTTCCTTAGTGAAGCATACATAGAACACTGTCTCTTCTTGTTGGTACATTATACAGTATATATATATATACTGTATATATAGCGAAGTCTTCCTCTAGGACCGGGCTGACTGAACAATCAATGTCTTTTCTTAGTGCAGTATATATCAGTTTCTTTTTCTATTGATGTATACTGAAACATTCTCCACTACAACAGCACTGATTACACCAACAATGTCTATCGTGAATGCAGCGCAAACATAAATCAACGTCTGCATTTAGTACAGCATATACATCAACGTCTTCCCACACAGCTGCTCTAACCACCAATGTGTGTTTCAATCTCAGTGGTGCCTTCAGTTATTATATGCCAGCTGTAATAATAAAAACAAGATTGAAATACATAACATTGGAGAGACTGGGGTGTGTACATTGTAGCAGTGCCTTACCAGATAACGGGTACATTCACTCAGGGGCAGTTTATACAATGTGAATAAAAATATCAGGTGAAGGAGATTATTATATCCAATCATTTTTTATACCACTGTAACCAAAGACACAGGTTACAAAAAATGCTAACTTTGTTTAATTGTTTACTTGTTTTGTTTTGATTGTTGCTGTTATTTTTTATTTTTATTGCCTGTTTGTTGTTGTTGTTGTTTTTTTTTTTTTTGTTACTTGTTTGTCTTGTTGGTGTTGTTGTGGTATTGTCATGATTATTTATGAGTGTTGTTGTTTGTTGTTGTTGTTTGTATTGATGTTGATGTTGTAGTTGCTGTTTTTAATGATGTTGATGTTGTTGTTGATGATTGTATTGATGTTGATGTTGTATTGATATTGATGTTGTTGTTGATGTTTGTATTGATATTGTTGTTATTGTTGTTGTTTGCATTGTTCTTGTTGTTTGTAATGATATTGATGTTGGTACTGATGTTGTTGTTGTTGTTTGTATTGATGTTGATGTTGTTGCTATTGATGTTGATGTTGTTGTTATTATTGTAGTTGTTGTTATTGTTGTTGTTGTTGTTGTTGTTGGTGGTGGTGGTGGTGGGTGAAGAAGGCAGGAAGTGTGAGGCAGTAAGATCGATCCTTGACCCACCTTTATTTACCGTCCCTCACCTCCTGCTCACCTCAACCAGCCACGCACGCCTCACCTCACCTCACACGCCTCAGTCATCCCACACGTTTTCACCTTATCACCTCACCTTACTGTAGTTCACACGCACAACAACAACAACAACACACACACACACACACACACACACACACACACACACACACACACACACACACACACACACACACAACAACAACAACAACACATAGCATTGTTTATACCCATACCTTACAACAATAAACATATTAGAGGGGTCAAGTGTTATTGTCTATGAAAGGTAAGTCACTAGATAATAATTCCACGATGACCACCACTACGATAGCCCTACGATGACCTTTACGATTGCCCCAAGATGACCTTTACGATAGCTCTACGATTACCTTTACGATAGCCCTACGATGACCACCACTACGATAGCCCCACGATAATCTCCCGTAATACATACACGGAACCAAAACACAGCAGTCAGTCATCGTCAGAGCCTATTATAACACACACACACACATATCACAATGGGTTACAACAGAAGGAAGGGTGTATGTATGAGGGTATGTATAAGGGTAGTGATGAGGGAGGCACGATTTCACTATGTATGTATGTATGAATGGGTCACAATAGGAGGAAGGGTGTATGTATTAGGGTGAGTGAGGCACGATTTCTCTATGTATTTATGTACGTATAAATGAATGATATGTGTATGAGTAAGGGAGGGAAGCGATCTCTTTCTATATGTATGAATGATATGTGCATGAGTGAGGGAGGGGGGGGGGTGATCTCTGTATGTATGTATGTATGATTGATATGTGTATGGGTGAGGGGGGGATCTCTCTCTGTATGTATGTATGACTGATATGTGTATGGGTGAGGGGGGCGATCTCTCTCTCTCTCTCTCTCTCTCTCTCTCTCTCTCTCTCTCTCTCTCTCTCTCTCTCTCTCTCTCTCTCTCTCTCTCTGTATGTATGATTGACTGATATGTATGTACAGCCACAATCAAATATCCACCGACACTTTCCTTCTATCGTAGTAAATATCTTGGTAATAAAGAAGAACACGTGTATGATTTTACAGTACCTCAAATAATAATTGAGGGGGTTGAGTTGACATAAGGTGTTGTATGATTATATTTTGATATGATACTGATTTATTTGCACGATGGAAGGAAAGTGTCGGTAGTTATTTGATTGTGGCTGTACGTATGTATGACTGATATGTATATGGGTGATTGAGTGACGATTCTCTCTCTCTCTGCTGTCCTATATAATTTCCATGCTAGTTTTTCCATACTACATGGTATCTTTTCCTTTCCTGCCAGCTTTTGCTGGAGGGAGTGGTGGGTGGGGAGGAGCCTTCTTCTATACTATACTTTTCCTTACCCTTGTAGGTTAGATAGAATAGCAAACTCAGGCAGCCTCGTAAGGACCAGTAGATCTGTTGCTGTTTGAATGTCCTTTGTAATCCTTTGTAATTTGTATATATATATATATGAATGGCTGATATGTCCCTCTCATTCTGAAGGTCTAAATGAATTACCCGGTGTCAAGGTTAGGCTACATGTAAAGGTAAGGTAGGGTAAGGTAAGGTAGGCTTAGTTTACCAAATGGAAGGGGAGAGAAGATTAATTACTAGTTGCTGGTGGTAGTGGTGGTGTGGGGAAGTGGTAGTGGTGGTGAGGGGAGGTGGTAGTGTTGGTAGTTGTAATGGTGGTGGTTGTGGTGGTGGTGTTAGTATGGGAGATGGTGGTGAGGGTGGTGGTGGTGTTAGGAGGGGAGGTGGTAGTGTAGGTGGTAGTGGTGGTGATAGTGGTGGTGGTGGGGGGGAAGGTGGTGTTAGGAGGGGAGGTGATAGTGTTGGTGGTGGTAGTGTTGATGGTGGTAGTAGTTTTGGTAGTGGTGGTGGTGGTGGGGGAAGTGGTAGTGGGGGAGGGGGAGGTGGTAGTAATAGTGGTGGTGGGGGGAAGGTGGTGTTAGTATGGGAGATGGTAATGAGGGTGGTAGTGGTGTGGGGGGAAGTGGTGTTAGTAGGGGAAGTGGTAGTGGTGGTGTAGTGGTGGTGGGGGAGGGTGTGTTAGTGGTGGTGATAATAGTGGTTGTAATGATGATAGTGATAATAGTAGTAGTAGTGATGATAGTGTCCATAGTGGTGGTGATAATAGTGGTTGTAATGATGATAGTGATAATAGTAGTAGTAGTAGTGATGATAGTGTCCATAGTGGTGGTGATAATAGTGGTTGTAATAATGATAGTGATAATAGTAGTAGTAGTAGTGATGATAGTGTCCATAATAGAAGACAGTAATAGCGGTCCACGGTGTTAATATTAATCAAGCATAGTAGTAGTACAATTCATTCATTTAATTATGTATACATTTTTAATCCTGGCAATAAATGCACATACTATCCCTTCTTAGTAATATGACACACACACACACACACACACACACACAGGTCGCGGACAATGAACGAGGGGTTTTATCGAACGGTTTGGGACAGGATAGGACACAACAGGACAAGAGAGAGAGAGAGAGAGAGAGAGAGAGAGAGAGAGAGAGAGAGAGAGAGAGAGAGAGAGAGAGAGAGAGAGAGCATGCACGATCTTGTATCTGAACGTTTGAGAGAGAGAGAGAGAGAGAGAGAGAGAGAGAGAGAGAGAGAGAGAGAGAGAGAGCATGCACAATCTTGTATCTGAACGTTTGAGAGAGAGAGAGAGAGAGAGAGAGAGAGAGAGAGAGAGAGAGAGAGCATGCACGATCTTGTATCTGAACGTTCGAGAGAGAGAGAGAGAGAGAGAGAGAGAGAGAGAGAGAGAGAGAGAGAACATGCACGATCTTGTATCTGAACGTTTGTTTGTTTGTGAGAGAGAGAGAGAGAGAGAGAGAGAGAGAGAGAGAGAGAGAGAGAGAGAGAGAGAGAGAGAGAGAACATGCACGATCTTGTATCTGAACGTTTGTTTGAGAAAGACTGTGTGTGTGTGTGTGTGTGTGTGTCCCTGAAAATCAATAATCATCAGTTGCTGAAAACTCCCTAATGCAACGGGCAAATCCACCCACCTTCCACACACACACACACACACACTGTAAACAGATTCATGCACGTTTACACACACACACACACACACACATTATAAACACACACACACACATACATTGTAAACAGATTCATGCACGTTTACACACACACAAACACACATTGTAAACAGATTCACACACACACACAGCAGAAGTAAGTGATCTGTTCTGCAGTGTCGCTTGAATGAGTGAGTGGGCCTCTAAACTCGTTCACGAAAAATTACTATAGCCTACACACATTGTTTAAAAAGGAGGAAAATTGAACGTAAAGAGGGTAAGATGGATGAAGATGTTATAATGGAGTGTTGTGGTGTTGCACGAGTCACTCTGCTGTAGTTTTGTCTCGTGGAAAATATAAAACACTGAGAATATCGTTGGACAATTGCATTATTAGGGTGTTGGACAGTATGGACAATTATCGTTTATGTGTGTGTGTGTGTGTGTGTGTGTGTGTGTGTGTGTAAATATTAATGTGATGTTTTGTAGGTATAACATGTTTATCTGTGTATATGTAAGTGTGTAAATATTTATATGACCTTGTGCATGTATATGTGAATCTCTATTTATGTGTGTGTGTGTGTGTGTGTGTGTGTGTGTGTGTGTATGAATATTAATGTGATCTTTTGTAGGTATAACATGTTTATCTGTGTATATGTAAGTGTGTGTGTGTGTGTGTGTGTGTGTAGATATTCATATGACCTTGTGCATGTGTATGTGTATCTCTATTTATGTATGTGTGTGTGTGTGTGTGTGTGTGTGTGTAAATATTATTGTGATCTATGTATATGTAAGTGTGTGTGTAAATATTTATATGAACTTGTGCATGTGTATGTGTATCTCTATGTGTGTGTGTGTGTGTGTGTGTGACCTTGGCCTCACGTGACCTGCCAACCTCCTGAAAGACCAACACATCTTTATAAAAACTCACCGATCGTATTTTGTTGGCTAATCTGGCAAGGACCACACACACACACACACACACATACATTTATATATATATATATATATATATATATATATATATATATATATATATATATATATATATATATATATATATATATATATATATATATTGTACTTACTCAAGGGAACATGAATATCTACACACACACACACACACAGCAAGGTGAAGGTGTTATATTATCAAGTAAGATTAGTGTAATAGTTTTGGTATAATTTTTGGTGTACCATAATTTATCATGATTAAAGTACTAGTATTATATAATGTAGCATAATGTTGGCTACCCAGCAACTACATAAAGATATAACTGACTTGATTGGATAAAGAAGGTAACATACGTGTGTGTCCACAATTACATAAATGTATATTATATATTACCCTTGGTCTGGACAGGTAGGAAACAAAATAGGATAAAAGGGCGATTGTCATTTCACCACTAATTATGTTCATAATGGGAGTATAATGCTGGAATTTGTTATGATTGACACAGATTAATGTCATTGAGGTTGAGGTAATATATATATATATATATATATATATATATATATATATATATATATATATATATATATATATATATATATATATATATATATATATATATATATATACTATAAATGGCAATCCGTC
This sequence comes from Petrolisthes cinctipes, assembly GCA_033782935.1. Classification (NCBI taxonomy): domain Eukaryota; kingdom Metazoa; phylum Arthropoda; class Malacostraca; order Decapoda; family Porcellanidae; genus Petrolisthes; species Petrolisthes cinctipes. The sequence goes on from JAWQEG010001487.1 coordinate 52,863, forward strand.
TCTGTTTGTCCTCTTTTCACTCGAAAATGGTTACACCTACATCCAAAACCCATATATATTCTGAATCAACATCACCAGGCGCAGGTTTTGGTATGACGTAACATGACGTAACTCGACATAAAAATTACGTCATCTACTATAAATTCGCTAAAATAAGCCGGTTTCACTCCCAAAACTATATAATCTGATTCAGCACCACCGGCAAAGGCTTTTATGACGTAACATGACGTAACTTGATGTAAAAATTACGTTAAAATGTCAAATATTCTATTTTCCGGTTAAAACCATAAAGAAAAGCTCGAATTTCCGTTCGAGCCGCTAAAAACGCGCGCCAAATGTACAGTACAGTACAGCCATGACTGATATAAAAAATATATATATATATATATATATATATATATATATATATATATATACTAGCGGAGGTACCCGGCGTTGCCCGGGAAAGATGCACTCTGGAGTTTAGAAATATTCAATATTAACATTATAATATGTGAAAGCATTTCAGTCTTGTTGCGTTAGTTAAAAATATTCCGCGCTCTCAGGCCGCTTGCCAGTTGCCATACGTAGTGTACTTGCATTTTATTACCATCCTCAATACTGACTTCTGCCCCTGATGTCTCTAGGATATTTGGCACTAAGGAACTTGATATTGGGAGAAATTGACCATCTTTCACTTGGGCTGTACCACCCATTCATGTGTCTAACTGTACATACGTCTTTTCAGCTTGAAGGCCAGAGACTGCCTGAATTTCCAAATAGCCGTTTTGCCTTCTTCAGCTCTAACGGAAAACTTTCGTTCGAGCTGTACAGCCATGGCTGATAGTGCTGGACCAGGGTCCAAGGAGTGTAGGAGAGCAACTGAACAGAGTTCGAACAAGTGAATTTTCCAAACCATTCTCAACGTTGAGAGAGGTTTAGAAGACTCACTTTTTCGAACTCTGTTCAGTTGCTCTCCAACACTCCTTAGACCCTGGTCCAGCACTGTCAGCCATGGCACTCCAATGTACTAAAAAAGAATTCCCACCTAAACATAAACAATAACAAAGTATTTCCTTTATCACTACAGAGTTGTGGTATACAGAACGGAAATGTGACACAGGAAAGGCATGTTAATTCATTAGGAAGGTTTGTTTTGGCCTGAATATATTTGTCACTAATGTTGATAAGGTTCAACTATAATGTTCACACGGTAGAGAACAAAATCATAATCACAGTAAGTGTATTTCCTCTGACATACTATTCACTTTTCATAACACCATAAAACAACGTTGTCTCTAAAATGACGTATCCGACTAAAAGATGATATTCGCGTGTAATACTCGGATAACTGTCCAATTAAATACTAGCCTATTCTGAAAATAATACATCACTGGAAGAAATTTAATAATGACAAAAATTAATAAATTCACCACTTTAATTCAACTGCTTACCAAATCTTGAAGGGAGTCAAGTATAGCCTAATAAGTGACACCACGTGATTGTGAATGATATGAGCCTTATTGTTGAGGACCTTCCATTCCTTCCCTCACCAGGTGTTAAATCATATATTTAGTTGTTGTGGCGTCATTTCCTACTTGGGATCCCAGACAATTTTTACAGTATTACCCCAGACACTGTAAATGGGATATGCGTAGGCTACATTCGCAATCCAAAATTTGTATCCAGATCTTGTTGAAGTTTCGAATCATATGACATATTTGTGAACCAATACAAAGTTTATCCTGCATGTTTCATAATTATTTTGCTTTTTGCAGTATTACCCCAGACACTGGAAATGGGATATAACCTACGTACAGCAATCCAAAATTTATATCCAGGTCTTGTTGAAGTTTCGAATCATTTGAGATACTTGTGAACCAATTACAACATTTATCCTGTTTCATATTTGCTTCAGCTCGCTTAATACTCGATCAGGCTATTCGAAGCAAGCCTGGATACCTATTTTGGATTGCGACTGTACAGTACGGTACGTCAGGGCACAGTTGCTAAGACATGCAGTGAAAAGTTGTATAAGGGTGGCACTGATGCTCTTTATTCAGGATGAGGTATAGACTATAGGGTATAAGCTCGGACTATATAATTATAACATCACCTCCTCCTTACAGTCAGTCCTTACACCCTGGATATACAATGAAAAAATACTTGTATCTACCACTCCATTTTACACTCAGTCCCTCATTGAAGACCAATAAATGTTTTCCCAGGCTTCTGTTAAGAGGAGTCAGACGAGAAGCGGTGTATTCAACGTGGTGTGGCCGTTGGCAACAAAATTTAGGGCTTTATGCCTATCGACTCATGGTGTTGGTCATTAAGGCAGTCAGTCTTGTTACATCAACACATCTTCCCTCAGCCTACAATTAAGGTTGCAATCCTTACTCTTACAGCCGGGTACCTACCTGCTGCTAGGTGAACAGGGACATAAGAGGATGGGAATTTTGTATAACAATTCCACTGACTCGGAAATCGAACCCGGGATCTCTAGCTTGCTAGGCGAGTATGATAACCATTACACCATCAGCACCTCCGGTCATCTGTTAATCATTACCATACAGACTAACGGATTTTCTGGGCCTGTGTTAAAAGGAAAGTGCAAAATATAATCATCTTATATCGAGGGCCTAAAGCTCCATACACTGCTCACTTCACTTCACAAACAACAAACAACATGAAGACCAATTCATACCCAACACATTGTATACATGTTACGTCATCAGGTTGAGGTATAAAAATAATAATAATAATAATAAAATCTATGTGTCTCTGTGTGGCCTAGATGTGCTTCTCCCCAACATAATTATCTATCTATATTATACACTGCATTCTCTGCCCTGTTAGTTAAGGGGGAAGGAAGGTAGTACTGTACAGTGTTGGTGGTAAATGTGCATAGATGGAACATCTGAGTAAGCCAAACAAACTATTCCAAACAAAAACAGGCCAAGATTATTAGCCTATTTGTTTATCTGATTATATTTCCTGGCATGGCATAATTTGAAGGGGGAAACAAGGTGCTCTAATGTACACCCGAGCTCATAAATTCGCGACCACGTACGTACTTAGATGTTTATGCCATTTTAGCTGGTAACATTTATTTGGGGAGGAATCAGAGTACAGGTGAAACATAGTATAGGGACATGATACAATCTTTCACCTACAATGACACCTTCCCCACACAGTGTTACCAGCTCATGCAGATGACATAAACATTTGGGCACGTGGTCGCGAATTTACAAACTCGAGTGTACACCAATAATATACTATCCCTTTGAGGAGACTGTTTATAGTAGGCAATTTAGAAGGCTACTGATTCCTCCTAATTATATATGTCAGAAAACAGACGCCCTCAGTGGTAATAATAGTGCATTTGTCGCGGCTTCTAGCCGCTTAAATTGTATTTATTGGTTTGTGAAACCAGTACAGCTGGTTGCTATAGAATAGGCCCCTTCACAAGCCCAGGCCCCGTGTAGGCATAATCTGGGTTGGAAGGGTCAATTCCGTGACGTTCATCAGAAGTAAATAAAAATTCAAATCTGGCGCTGTACTGATAGTGGAGCCACCTGGAGGTGGTGAGGTGAGGTATTAAGCCCCTCCTCCGCTGAATACCGCTCGTCCACTCCAATGAGAAAGAAGTGAGTGTCTGCCGCATCGGGAGGTGGGTGGGACAGTAGAAGCTGTACTGGTTTCACAAACCAATAAATACAATTTAAGCGGCTAGAAGCCGCGACAAATGCACTATTATTGGTATAGTGAAACCAGTACAGCTGGTTGCTAAGCATGCGATGCGGTAGGTGGGAGGTGAGGTGGAGGCAATCACGTGCTAGTTAAGAGTGGTTGAGAGCGGAGGGCAGGAAAGGTAACCGAGCCCGGTGAGGCAGCAGCTAACGCCCCTCCCGACACTGGCTAGGTGAAACGCCGTGGTGGGGGAGAAGTAGCGTATACCATAAAACCGTAGACCATTCTGTTATAGACCAGAATTGTTACACATAAAGTCTTTATAGGTAGACTCGAGGGTTCGGGTCTAGGAGAGGAGGGGGGAGGTTCCCATGGATACTCCCCCCCCCCCTTTTCCTCCCCCCCCCCATTCCCCCCCCCCCCCCTTATTCAAGTCTTCTGAGTTAGGGCTATGGCCCTCGCTCAGGTAATGTAATCCCGAGGGGATGAAGGAGGACACTAGGATCCAGATATCCTGTGTAATAATATCTCCTGTCACTCATCTTAGTTAATAATTGTTTGGAAAATGAATACACAAGAATTCCGTAACAATGTAATTTATTATATATTCTCTTTCACCATATGTACACGTGAAGAATGGGGATGAGTATGAAGCTGTACAAGATGTGGATGAGGTCTGGGATGATGTGACGGGACTTAAATCACCCGACCTTTTCTCTTCGGGCGGCCCCTCCCCCCCATGTGTCTCCCGTGGGGACCCTGGGGAATAGGAGGTGGAGTACCCATAGCCACACAGGGGGTAGGGGAGAGCGAGTGGAACAGGTACCTCGTCCTGAAGGAAGAAGTGGACGCCCAGCCCCCTAAATCCCTGACCCTCTCCACCGAGTGAGTCCTGAGGAAGGCGAGGGAGGCGGCCACGCCCCTAACGCTGTGAGCCCTCGGGGCGTGTCCGGGATCCCCGTTCTCTATCACTCGGCAGAGAAGGCGAGCGATTGACCTAGGGAAGAGAGGGTTACCGGACCTAGAGTTGTAGAAGAGGTGGTCCGGAGAAGCCCCTCTCGTCGCCTCCACGTATGCAACAAAGGCGTGGACTGGGCAGAGGGGGTGGAAATTTCCATCCCTCAGGAACGAGGGTACTGCGAGAGGGCCAATTCTGTCGTCAGCCTGCTCGTTCTTAGCTAGAAAAGCAGGGGAGGGGGAAATGGTTAAGGAAGTAAGGTTAGGGGTTACTGAAGAAAAGGCTGTGTGACGGGTCAGGGCTGCCAACTGAGAAGCCCTGTAACCTGTAGCTAAGGCGAGCAGGAAGAGAGCTTTCTGGAGGAGGTGACAAACCTCCAGAGGGACCCCCTCGAAGGTCAGGTAGGAAAGGACACGATGAAGGGACCAGGAGGGTGCCTGGGCCCGGTGAGGTGCGGTCCCCGCCCGAATCCCCATCCTCAGGAGAGAGAGAGGCCTCTCCGAAACCTTAATGTTAAAACCCAGGAGGAGGGGATCAGACAGGGCTGCGTGATGCACAAGCACCGTCGCCGGGGCCCTGTTGGTGGAATCGGCGAGCCACGTGAGGAATTCCAGGACTGTGTCCTCCGAGATGACCCTGGAGGGGTGTCTTCGCAAGAAGTCCTGGAATCTTTTCCAGCACGATTCGTATTGTCGCACCGAAGACTGACGATGAGCCCTCAACATCTTGTCCACTGTCTCCTTAGTGAACCTTTTGCTGAGGACTCCCCGTAGAAACTCCAAGCGTGTAGTTTCAGTGACGCTTGGAGTGGTGCAGACAGGGTGCTGGAGAGGCACGCCGATCCCAACTGAAGGGGATGCGGGCACCACCGGGACAACTCTCCGAACCACGGCTGTGCTGGCCAGCGGGGGGCTATGAGGAGAACCCTCCCCCTGAAAGTGCGCAGCTTGAGGATCGCCTTCAGGAGGACTGAAGTGGCTGGGGGTGGGAAGAGGTAGAGATGACCCCACCTGTTCCAGTCCTCCGTGAAGGCGTCCGGGCCTCCCGCCTCTGTTCTGGATGAGAAAGTCAGGAACAGAGGGAGTAGGGCCGTGGATGGGGAGGCGAATAGGTCCACCTCCGGTGTCCCGTAGCGAAGGCAGAGAGACTCGAACACAAGGGGACGCAGTTGCCACTCGACTGACGTCCCCTTGAACCTGGATAGGGCATCCGCCCAATCGTTCTCCCGCCCTGGCACGTAGCGGGCCGAGAGGTGAATGTCCCTCTTGGCCGCTATTGCGAAAATCTGTTCTGACAGGGACAGGAGAATTTCCGACCGTACGGTGCCCTGTTTCTGTAGGCACTGCACGGCCGCAACGTTGTCCATATCGAAGCGGACGCCTATCCTGGCAAACTGAGGGTGTCTGTTGAGCCATTCCTTCGCTACCATCAACTCCCGGGCGTTGATGTGCAGTAGCCTTTCCCCTTCCTTCCATCCCCCGCACCGTTGATGTCCCAGGCAAGACTGGTATCCCCAGCCTACGTCCGATGCGTCTGTCGCCACCGTAATCCCCGGGGGAGGGAACACCCAGGGGACCCGCTGACGCAGGGCACCGGGACGTAGCCAGGGGCGAAGGAGGCGGTGGAGAGAGGGGGACACTTGCCTGGGAAGGTCCCTGTGTGTGGGGGACAGGTGGAGGTTTACCTCCCGCGTCAGCCTCCTGTGTTTCAGTCGTCCCAGGGGCATTGCAGGGGCCGCGAAATTTAGGGACCCGAGCAATGATTCCCACTGGCGGCGAGAGAAAGTACGGGAAAAATGCGCCCGGCGGACGTGGCGGAGGGTCCGGCGGGCGTTGTCTGGAGCGAGAGAGAGGGTGGCCGAAAGAGAGTCCCACTCTATTCCTAGCCAACACAGCTTGCGAAGTTGCGAGTGGGGGTGAGAGAGGACTTGGGGATGTTCAACAGAAACCCCATTTCCTCTAGCACTCCCCTCGCTACCCGGACGTTGTTTGCTACCTGCTCCTTGGAAGGGGCGTGAAGCAACCAATCGTCCAGGTACATGAGGGTGGGGACACCCGCCTCTGCCAGACGGGATGCCACCACCCTCACGAGTTTTGTGAAGACTCGCGGAGCTAGAGAAAGACCGAAAGGGAGCCTGGTAAACTGGAACGTCTCGGTCCCCACCTGGAAGGCCAGAAAGCGGCGAAACCTGGGGTGGATCGGGACGTGCCAGTAAGCATCCTTGAGATCCAGGGATGCTAACCAGTCTCCCTTCCTCAGAACTGTGCGGACCTGAGCAACCGAAACCATCCTGAAATGTAATGTTTTCACGAATTTGTTTAGCTTGCTCAGGTCCATCACCAATCTCGTTTTTCCCTGATCCTTTTTGGGGACCGTGAATAAACGAGAAAGAAAGACCCTTCCCGTCGCCCGCTCCACTACCCCTTTTTCCCGCATTTCCCGCACATGCGGGACGACCGAAAGTGACACTTTGGTTGAGGCAGGAGGTAGACGTAGTGGCTGTAACGGGAGAAGACAGGTGTCAGTGAGAGTACCGTTAATCCTAATCCCCCGGGGCCCGAGGGACCCGGGGTGGTTGGGGGGAGAATGACAGGAGAGGCAGAGATTTTGACCGCAAGGGAAAATCTGATTTTGACCTAACGGTAGCCCAAGGACGGGATTAGGCATAATTCATATGTCAGACAGTAAGGATGACAGTTACTCACCGGAACAGTAATCCAGGGCCATGACAGGCCCTGGCGAATTATCCTTGCTGCCCAGCCGTGGGTGGGCCAGGCTGCTGACCACCCTGTGAGGCAGCCCAGAGTGGGACCCTCAAGTGGCGCGGTCCTTCTGGGAGGGGTGGTTGAAGGATGACTTGGGCTTTGCGAAGGGCTTGGAGACCTGTCCCCTTCCTCGAAAGGGCTGCTGGCCCCTCTGGGAGGGCCTGTTGTGTGCTCTCGGGGGAGTGGGATAGGAGGGCCTCGGTAGCCTGGAGGGCTGGGAGGGCCTCCGGGGCTGGTAGGCTGGTCTGGCTGGCTGTGGGGCACGTGGCCTACGGACAAACAGAATGATTAGGACCCAAAATAGACCCGAAAATCCTTTCATTTCACCCCGTGACAACTCGGGTAAGACGAACACGAGAGGTACTTACTTGGAGGTGGAAGGCTTTGGTAAATTAATTACCGTTGGGAGGGAGGCGAAGATCGTGTCTGTCGCCGGTTGGTCAAAGAGGGCGGGGGACAAGGGGACAGCTCGTACCACTCCCCTCTGTGCCATTTCTGGCGCAGATTTAGCTGCCGCTTGGCGGGTTGCCAGTCTCGCCTCGGCGAACGCCTTCGCCTCCTCCCGCATGAAGTGGGTAGCCATTGCCGCCACGCCCTCCATCACGGTGGCCATGGAAGAGAGGGTGTCACTGTAAGGGGTAAACAAAGAAAGAACCGAGCGAACCCGGGGATAAGTACCCGGGAGTAACAGGGAGACCCTTTACCCAGCATCCCTACAAACATGATACACGAGAAAGGTACTCACGCTAGCTGTACACCCGACATCTCGTGGTAGGAGTTTGTTAGGGCGTTGAGGCAGTCCCTAATCAAAGAGGCGGCTGCTCCCGTGGAGATGGTGTGGGCCAGCTCCAGACGGGTAGCAGACTCCGCCTGCCTCAATTTACCATCGGGCTCCTTCAGCTGATAGGGGACCGGGGGCTCCTTCTCCGTCTTCCACAGGCACTCCCTCAAGCCCGGGGGAGCCCGGGAATGAGGGAGGATGACGGGGAAAGACGGAGGAGGGGGCTTCCTGGGCGCGTTGTTCCTCTGGTGGTCCAGGGACTTAAGGAGAAGGGCTGGAATATCCAGGTCCCCTTCACTCTTATCCCCCGGGAAGTACGCGTCCGGGGAAAGGAGGAGAGCCGTGTTACCGTGTGAGCGGTCAATCCTCCAAGCCCCGGACAAGTGTAGCTGGCTGTACTCCACCAGGAAACCCATCGCGTCCAGGGTAGCCGCAGAGGACACCCTAGCTGAAGTGGGTAAGGGCGCTGAGATAGGACGGACCTTGTAGAAGGGAATAGCCTCGCCCTTCTCATCCGCCCCCCACTTCACCACGACGTCATCCCTCCGGATCCACACGTCTGGTTGAGCTGTGTCCGGAGACCAGGCCACCAGTCTGCCCTCCTCCGAAGAGTGGGTCCAAGCAGGAGGAAGGAGAGACCAAGAGTAGGGAAGGTATCCGTCTCCTGAAGGAGGGGGTGACGGGGACGGGGGTGCGGAGGTAACCAACTCCTCAGCTACGTCCCCCGACGGAGACTCGAGCCCTGGGGAAACGGGAGGCACGAAAAGGACTCCCACATCCCCGTGAGGACTCGAGCCCTCGACGGGAGCAGCAGCGGGAGGCGGGGGAACAGGAGCGGGTTCCGTAGCGACAGCCTGAGGTTGCGCGACGGAAGCCCCAGGAAAAGCGTGAGGAATAAGGGTGTGGAAGATCTTAACTATCTTCCTCGACGAGGGGCTGTCCCCCCCCCGCTTACCCCTGCGGGAATTGCGGGCGGGCGAAGGAGAGCTCCCCGACGACGAAGAAGAGGAAGAGGACGACGAAGACGAGGAGGAAGGAGAACGGCGACGAGCACGGGACTTCCTGGAGTGGCGGGACCTTTTAGCCGAACGCTTGCGTCCTCTAGAGAGGCCTGAGGAGCCAGCTCTAGCAGGAGGCGAAGCTGGGGGTTCCTGTCACGAGTCAGACATAATACTCGTGACGTAATTTGAATTACAGAGAGTTGGAAGATTCCATACTGGAGAATGTTCTAGAGTAGGGGAATATTCCCTGGGACAAAGGAGACAGGAGATGGGTGCGGGTTAATCTGCAGGTAGTCTTAATCCGCTGGTAGTATCCGAAAATAGACCAGGTAATTAGAAAAGGGTAAGGAAGGTCAGGTTTCAACCGAAATTGTCACATTCAGTCATATAGGTGTTCGTACATTAAGTACATAATGTATTACTCAATTATGCTACCAGGTTAATTTATGGTATTGTAAATGATCGTGAAGTGGAGGGGAATTATCGGGAATTATTAGCACGCCATAGGTAAATTGCAATTGCATGTATAACTCAGTATAAGTGGGTACAATGTAATCGTAGCCAGTTAGGACAAACGAACACAGATAGGAGGAGGAGTCAGTAGAAATTTTGAACTTCCAGCCTCCAGTCAATTTTGGAAATATAGGAGTTGGAAAACACACTTGAAGGAAGGAACACACTCGTCAGCTTCCCTTGCCTGAATTACCTCCACGTGCAGTGGGGAGTGATCAACGTAGACGCCGAATTCGTTGTATATTACACGATTTCACAAGGCTTTACAGTTGTATACTGACCAGTTGCATCGACGATGGTTCAGTAAGTGAATTAAGGTGAGGGGGAGCTGGATCTTTGAAAATTACGAGTGTGTTGTGAGACTCTAAATTATTCCCAAGTGTGAGACATTAAGAAATATTCCAACTCGCGTAACAATTGATAGAATTACTACAAGTGTTAACGTAACCTAGACTATCGTCACGTATACGAACGAGACGTAGCGAGTAGCTAGTTAGCGGGGCGTGAGTGTGTGTGTGTGTGTGAAATTAATTTATTCATGTTGGCATACTGGAGTTGAATAAATATAGAAAATTTGCAATTGGTTGTTTAAATGCACCAGTAGATTTGTTATCTATATAAATACATATATATCGGGAAGAACCCTTAACATAAATTATTATTATGTGCGTGGTGCTTGAGGCCTAAAAACGGGGAGTTAACCCTGAGTACTCTCTTCGCTGCAGCCAACCAACGAAGATCATAAATTAACCGGGCAAGGTAAGTTGTAATTGCCATATTATAAATTACATTATCTAATCATTCTCACATCACCGTCACATATTGGCGCCCGAACATAGGGACCTGATCGTTGTATTAACTCCAGTCACACACGCGCACACTTTCACGAGTAGATAGTCATAACTGTCCAGAATTAAGGCAACCGAAACGATAGAAAATAAATTAAAAATGTCTACCGTACAAGAATTGTTGGGAGAGGCTCAACTATTGGGAATTGAAGGTAAGGCCGAACTTCAAGTGTACGTTAAGACCCGCCAAGAAGAAGAAAGAATTGAAAGGGCGGCCATAAGAGAAAATGAAAGAGAACAGAGAGAGCAAGAACAATTGAAATGGGAACATGAAAAGGAAGTATTGGAACTGCAAGTACGTGCGAGTGAAAATCAAAGTGCGAGTGGAAGTAATGTCGCAAGCTCAACCACCGTAACCCCAAGGTTACAACTGTCAAAATACGTAGAGGGAGACGATATCGAGCCGTTTATTGAGCGATTCGAAATGGTTGCAGACACGTATAGATTAGATGATGATATAAAGAAGCTCGAGTTCATTAATTTATTCGATGGAAAAGCACTTAGTATTCTCCACCGACTCGACAGTACCGCCAGAGATTATGAGAACATGAAAAAGGCTTTATTACAGGCGTACGGGTTGACGGTCGATGACGCTAGGAATCAGTTCTGGCGTGCATCCTTACAGGATAAGGAGACTGTTGCACAGTTTAGTGCACGGCTGACCAGTTACCTGGATCAGTGGTTGGAGAAGGCCGAAACACCTAAGACTTTGGAGGGGGTAAAAGACTTGTTGCTGCGCACACAGCTGGAGAAGTCTTGCCCTCCAGAATTGTCGGCTCAGCTGAAAACAAAAAAAGTGAAAACTCTGGAAACGATGGTGGATATGTCCGACGCCCATTTTACCGCGTATGGTTACCATACGCGGATTCAGTATAATAAGAAAATTAATCAGTCGAATAAGCCTTCTCAGAACTCTGCTGTTTCATATAACCAGTCGAGTAAAAATCAGTCACAGCAGCAGAGTCAAATTGTTCGTCTGCAACCTAACCCTCATTTTAATCACACCCAGAAACAAGGTAATAATCACTATTCGCAGCAGTCCAATCAGTACCGTTACCAAGGAAAAAGTAACTGGAAAAATAGTAATAACCATAGTGGAAATAAGGGTTATTATCAGCGATCGGCAGCTGCAACACATGGTGAACCACAGTATTCACCTGTGGCGGTTCAACCTAGTGTAGAACCACGAGTGCCTCAGTCGGTTCACGAACCTCATCAATTGTGACTAAACGCGACAGGAGTCTCGAAAGGTAAGTCTGGTTTCCATATTTGTCCGGGAATTGTTAACGGGATATCTGTTGAAGTCTTTCGAGATAATGGGTCATCGGGGTGTTGTGTCGCTGATGGTTTAGTTGCTTCTAATGATTTTACAGGGGAGCAGGTAACTATCACTATGATTGATGGTACCAGGAGGCTCTATCCTCTTGCTAAAGTTGCAGTGGAGAGTCCATTTTATACAGGCCAGGTAATTGCAGCAGTCATGCAAAATCCTGTGTCAGATTTGGTAATAGGGAATATACCAGGGGTTAAGAATGCATGTTCAGTGGAAATTTCCACACAGACTGGTGCAGCTGCTGTAACCAGGGGTATGGCGCATGCGAAGAAAACAGTTGTTCCACTTCAAGTGACAACTGCCGCCGACCTCGTAAATTGCGAGGATGTAATTGCTGAGCAAGCAAGTGACCCTTCATTGGCACTTGTTCGCAAGCAGGCACTTGAGGGTGACAGTAGAGATCGACAGGGTATTGTAACCAGTTACGTCAGGAGGAGAAACAGGTTTTACCGACGTACAGTAAACCCCGATGGGGAAGAGAGGGTTCAGTTTCTCGTACCAGAGAAATACCGACAGGCTGTGTTTACCCTGGGTCATCATGCTATATTAGGGGGTCATATGGGGATGAGGAAAACAATTGATAGGATTCAGTCTCATTTCTATTGGCCAGGTATGGGGAGAGAGATAGGGAGATTGTTGAGGTCATGTGACGTTTGTCAGAAAACGTGTGACAGGGGTCGGGTGAAGCCCGCACCTCTCAAACCACTACCGCTAATCTCAGAATCATTTGAGAGAGTAGCGGTTGATATTGTTGGACCGATTATTCCGAGGGCTACGGACGGTGCCAAGTATATTCTTACCTGTGTGGATTTCGCGACCAGATGGCCTGAAGCAGTGCCTCTGCGTGATATTGAAGCCACTACAGTGGCTGAAGCCTTGTTGGATATATTCTGTCGTATCGGCATACCAAAGCAGGTATTGTCCGACCGAGGCAGTCAATTTACCTCCGCGATGATGGAGGAATTGTGGAGATTACTCTCAGTTAAAGGGTTGAGGACAACACCTTATCATCCAATGTGTAATGGGTTGTGTGAGAGGTTTAATGGTACTCTCAAGAAAATGTTGAGGAGGATGGCAGTAGAACAACCTAGGGAGTGGTCCAGGTATATCTCGCCACTACTGTTCGCGTATCGCGAAGCACCTCAGGCATCGTTGCAATTTAGTCCATTCGAGTTAGTGTATGGTAAACCTGCTCGAGGACCACTTCAGGTTCTACGTGAACTTTGGGACGATGAGGAATCGGATCCCGTGGTGAAAACCACTTATTCTTATGTAATTGATTTGGCAGAACGATTACAGCAAACCTGCGAGATTGCAAAGCAGGAGTTATCTAAAGCGAAGGAGATTCAGAAGTCCTACTATGACAGGAAAACTAAGCTCCGAACGCTACCGGTAGGGGGGAAGTGTCTCGTTCTGTTACCAACAGCTCATAATAAGTTGTTGGCTCAGTGGAAGGGTCCCTTTGAAGTAGTCAAGAAGGTGAATGACCTTAACTACATAGTTAAAATCAAAGGTGAAGCCAAGCGGTTCCATATTAATATGCTTAAGGAATATTACACCACCCAACAGGGGTGTACTTCCATTGTTACCACATTTGGGGCAGGCTGTTGTAACATCACCTCAGAACAGAGTGAAGTGTTAAGTCTAGTCCGTGGTCATTTTTCCCAGCAGTAGACATGGTTAGCGCTGCTGTGGTAATTCCCGAGGGTGACGAGGGATATACTCCCAGACGGCTGAAGCTCGTCAAGGTGAGACAGTGGCTGAGTTCTCCGTTTCGGAGAATTTAAGACCAGACCAGATTGCAAGAGTCAATGCGGTACTGGCAAAATATTCACGTGTGTTCTCTGACAGGCCTGCTGTTGCCAACGTAGCCTGTCATGAGATTCAGCTTACGAGCGACACACCAGTGAGGGTGAAACCATATACTATTCCTGTACGGCTGATTGATACAGTACGTAAGGAAATTAATGACATGGAAGCAGTTGGTATCATGCGAAGATCGACCGGCAGAATTATCCTCCGGGTCAAATTGCTCGTTAATTAGTGTTAACCGAGTAAATATTCATGCAAAGATCGACCGGCAGAAGTATCCTCCGGGTCGAATTGCTCGTAATTGTTACCTCTCCGAGCGCAACGAGCACGAGTCTTATGCGACTCAGATCAAGGGGTTTCCTAGAATTGGGGAAAAATCCGATGTTATATGTATTGTATTTTGTGCAACTTATCCAAGACACGGATTCTAGCGGTTTACTCTGATCCATGGCTCGGATAATTTACTAACAATATATTGCCTTCCAGAATTATTGTTGCAGTATTTTGTGTAACCTTATCCAAGACACAGATTCTAGCGGTTTACTCTGATCAAAGGCTCGGATAATTACTAATATATGTATTGCCTTCCAGAGATATTGTTGCATTTCCTACATATTATGTAACAAATACACAATGCATTACATACACCACACTTATATATTGCTTAAATGTGTACAAATTGTACTGAGCAGAAATTACCAGGTACATTCATTCTTGTCTCGGAGTTTCTTCCTAAGATTGAAAAGCTAAAGTAACTGTTGGGAGTTTTCCACTCATTGGCAAAAATGAACACGTAACTGGTGATAGTAATTGACACATACAAGAATAAGTGAAGTGTGGATGAATTGTTATTGTAATAGTTATACATGCAAAGGCGTTGTTACCACTTCACGAATCTATTAAACATTGCATAGAGCAATGTCTCTTTGTGTGGGCGAATGTCACGAGTCAGACATAATACTCGTGACGTAATTTGAATTACAGAGAGTTGGAAGATTCCATACTGGAGAATGTTCTAGAGTAGGGGAATATTCCCTGGGACAAAGGAGACAGGAGATGGGTGCGGGTTAATCTGCAGGTAGTCTTAATCCGCTGGTAGTATCCGAAAATAGACCAGGTAATTAGAAAAGGGTAAGGAAGGTCAGGTTTCAACCGAAATTGTCACATTCAGTCATATAGGTGTTCGTACATTAAGTACATAATGTATTACTCAATTATGCTACCAGGTTAATTTATGGTATTGTAAATGATCGTGAAGTGGAGGGGAATTATCGGGAATTATTAGCACGCCATAGGTAAATTGCAATTGCATGTATAACTCAGTATAAGTGGGTACAATGTAATCGTAGCCAGTTAGGACAAACGAACACAGATAGGAGGAGGAGTCAGTAGAAATTTTGAACTTCCAGCCTCCAGTCAATTTTGGAAATATAGGAGTTGGAAAACACACTTGAAGGAAGGAACACACTCGTCAGCTTCCCTTGCCTGAATTACCTCCACGTGCAGTGGGGAGTGATCAACGTAGACGCCGAATTCGTTGTATATTACACGATTTCACAAGGCTTTACAGTTGTATACTGACCAGTTGCATCGACGATGGTTCAGTAAGTGAATTAAGGTGAGGGGGAGCTGGATCTTTGAAAATTACGAGTGTGTTGTGAGACTCTAAATTATTCCCAAGTGTGAGACATTAAGAAATATTCCAACTCGCGTAACAATTGATAGAATTACTACAAGTGTTAACGTAACCTAGACTATCGTCACGTATACGAACGAGACGTAGCGAGTAGCTAGTTAGCGGGGCGTGAGTGTGTGTGTGTGTGTGAAATTAATTTATTCATGTTGGCATACTGGAGTTGAATAAATATAGAAAATTTGCAATTGGTTGTTTAAATGCACCAGTAGATTTGTTATCTATATAAATACATATATATCGGGAAGAACCCTTAACATAAATTATTATTATGTGCGTGGTGCTTGAGGCCTAAAAACGGGGAGTTAACCCTGAGTACTCTCTTCGCTGCAGCCAACCAACGAAGATCATAAATTAACCGGGCAAGGTAAGTTGTAATTGCCATATTATAAATTACATTATCTAATCATTCTCACATCACCGTCACAGTTCCCTGCTGGGCCCTTGTACCGGTGAGGCAGTCGGGGGAACCAGCGCGACAGACTCGCTCGCTTCCCGGGGGGATAAGCCCCGAGAAGGAGTCGTAGTACCGTCTAGGGAAGCAGGCTCAATCTCTCGGGCCTCAGGAGGTTCTAGCCCCTGAGACTCCGAGAGACAGGAAGAAGGGTAACGGGTCCTGAATAAACCCAGGTCCGCTCCCAAAATCGGGTCCACCCACGCCAAAGAAGAACCGTCTCGTTTGTGGGCCATTCTCCTAGCCCTCGTCCACGCCATACGAAGAGAAGCAAGGGCAGGGAGTTTGGAGCGGGCAGAAGGGGAGGTAACCCGACACAACTCAGCCCAGGGGCGGCACACACCACACGCCAAAGGGTCGTAACCCAAGGGAGTGAAGCAGGGTGCGTGAGGAGAACAGTGCAGGTGTCCGTCAGGCGAGACCCGCACGGTACATCCTGAGGCAGCACAAAGGGCACGAGTAGGCTGGGGGAGAAAAGAATACACAAACATGGGTTAACACGTGCAAACACTGGAACACAAACCCATCCTCCCCGAAGGAAAGAAGCGCGGGACACGCCCGCTGAACCTGGGGACCAGAACACAATCCCCCACACTCGCGCAGCCGCCCAGGGAAAAAAACCCCGTAAAACCATAATCGTCCGCCACATGGAGCGGGTAAAAAAGGGGGCCCCCCCGGACCGATGAACCAGAAGGAGGGGTAGGAGGGGACCCGATAGCCTGAGAAGAAACACTCCAGGCTGAAATAATGGAAAAAACCCCAAAATAAAATAAAAAACCCCCGCTCGGGAGAGGAAGAGAGAACCAGGGCACAATTCTCCCTCCCCCTTACCGAGAGGGGACACATAATAATCGGGGGAGGTAAGAGGAAGGTCTGCAAAGACCCCATGTGGTCACCACGTGGAGTGGGGAAGTCCCACGTGGAACCCACTAACCTCGCTAAAAACCCCAGAAAACCCCGATAAGATACACATGAAGAATGTACTAGTGGCAGGAGGGACAGTGAAATAGGGGACAGACGGAGAAAAACTCCGAAAACAGGGGCTGAAAAGCCCCCTTCGCTTAAGGAAAGAACTAAGTCCTAACGAAGAAAAAACCCCCATAAACACCTAAAAACCCTCCTAGAAAACACACAATATACATCTGCAAAGCAGGCCAGCCACTAGAACACAAAAGAAAAATTAGCAGGAACACGCGACACAATACCATAGCGTAGCAGCGAGGAGCGTAGATGTTGACAGGCGTGTGTTCCGCGACAGAGTGGACGAGCGGTATTCAGCGGAGGAGGGGCTTAATACCTCACCTCACCACCTCCAGGTGGCTCCACTATCAGTACAGCGCCAGATTTGAATTTTTATTTACTTCTGATGAACGTCACGGAATTGACCCTTCCAACCCAGATTATGCCTACACGGGGCCTGGGCTTGTGAAGGGGCCTATTCTATAGCAACCAGCTGTACTGGTTTCACTATACCAATAATATGTGGTTTCGTGGTATAGTTTGGAGGAATCAGAGACCTTCCAAATCACCAACAAAAGAATCTCCCCTTGAAACGATTAAAGTGATTAGCTGACGATTACTGCATTATCAACCTCTGCCTTAATTAAAGAGGGTTAACTGTGGCACCAATTATTAACCTGATTGACTTTCTGAGTTAAAAATGGCTCCCAGTGGGTGTATGGAAGAGACTGTTTAAAGAGGTGTGTGTGTGTGAGTGTTGTAGTGTCGTGTGTGTGTGTGGTAGTGTCGTGTCGTGTGTGTGTATGTGTGTGTGTGTGTGTCTTGTCGTGTGTGTGTGTGTGTGGTAGTGACGTGTCGTGTCGTGTCGTGTGTGTGTGTGTTGTAGTGTCGTGTCGTGTGTGTGTGTGTGTGTTGTGGTGTTGTCTTGTCGTGTGTGTGTGTGTGTGTGTGTGTGTGTGTGTGTGGTAGTCTCATGGTGTGTGTGTTTGTCGTGTAGTGTGTGTGTGTATATGTGTGTGAGTGTGTGTATTGTGGTGTCGTGTTGTGTGTGTGTGTGTGTGTGTGTGTTGTGGTGTCGTGTCGTGTTGTGTGTGTGTGTGTTGTGGTGCCGTGTTGTGTGTGTGTGTGTTGTGGTGTCGTGTCGTGTTGTGTGTGTGTGTGTGTTGTGGTTCGTGTTGTGTGTGTGTGTGTGTTGTGGTGTCGTGTGGTGTGTGTGTGTCGTGTGTACGTGTGTATGTATGTATATGTGTTGGAGAAATCAGCACTTATTCAAGGTGTGACGTCACGCACCACCAGCACGCTGTCTGCACCAATCATAAATCGTCTTGTAAATGTCTTAATTAATTACTTCTCACGCATCAGAGGCCTGTGAAAAGTAATTAAACTCTCTCTCTCTCTCTCTCTCTCTCTCTCTCTCTCTCTCTCTCTCTCTCTCTCTCTCTAGTGCGGGAGCCCAGGGGGGTTAGCCTAGCTGGGAAGGTTACCAATTTCTAATGGTATCACAATACCTAGCATGGGTTCCTGACCAAGGATCTGGAAGTCTGCCGGGCCTCCCGTGGTGGGTGTGGTACTGGGGTCTTACATAATGATACCCCCAAAATGAGCTAGATCACTCCAAATGGTTACCACTTGAAACCACTAGCATTATATTATGTATCATTTGTACATATTTGGAACATGAATACCAGACATTTTCAATGGTGGGAGGGGTCCGCCAGACATAACAATAGGGGGGGTGAAAATTGAGCTAGATCAGCTCGTGAGGTTACCACTTGAAACTGGCTGAAAAATGTTCAGCATACTCCCAGGTATCAGGAATGATATTATATTCGATGATTCTCAAAAATCACTTAATTCGATGATTCTCGAAAATCACTTAATTTGGGTGTGGCCACTTTGGGCGTGTCTGGCAAGCCTACCCCACCACATAAAATGTCTGGCAATGGTCATTCCTGATACCTGGGAGTATGCTGAACATTTTTCAGCCAGTTTCAAGTGGTAACCTCACGAGCTGATCTAGCTCAATTTTCACCCCCCCTATTGTTATGTCTGGCGGACCCCTCCCACCATTGAAAATGTCTGGCATTCATGTTCCAAATATGTACAAATGATACATAATATAATGCTAGTGGTTTCAAGTGGTAACCATTTGGAGTGATCTAGCTCATTTTGGGGGTATCATTATATAAGACCCCAGTACCACACCCAACACGGGAGACCCGGCAGACTTCCAGATCCTTGGTCAGGAACCCATGCTAGGTATTGTGATACCATTAGAAATTGGTAACCTTCCCAGCTAGGCTAACCCCCCTGGGCTCCCGGACTACTCTCTCTCTCTCTCTCATACACATAACCACCCACCCACATTCAGTCCTCAATCACCACCAATCACCAATCATCCACTACCAATCACCAACCATTGTGACATAATGATTAGACAACACAAGAGCACTGCAGTCATCATAACACTTCCATGCAGGCGTATATGGAATGACCACACACACACACACACACACACACACACACACGAGATGGAGTAATCAAGACGCTCCAAATGACTAAATTAAAAGTTCTCCTTACTTTTTGTCCTCACCTTTCTATATATATATATATATATATATATATATATATATATATATATATATATATATATATATATATATATATATATATATATATATATATATATATATATATATATATATATATATATATAAGTTGAGGGTTCCACGCGTTTATAGAACCTGGAAGCATTACGTCTGTCTCCACCAATTACTGAACCTCCTGGAACCATTACGTCATCACTATCTCCACCAATCACTAACGCTGGAATCATTACGTCACTATCTCCACCAATCACTGACGCTGGAATCATTACGTCACTGTCTCCACCAATTACTGAACCAGAAACCATTACGTCACTATCTTCACCAATTACTGAACCTCCTGGAACCATTACGTCACATTGTCTCCACCAATTACTGAATCTCTTGGAACCATTACGTCATCACTGTCTCCACCAATTACTGAACCAGGAATCATTACGTCACTGTCTCCACCAATTACTGAACCAGAATCATTACATCCCAATATCTCCACCAATTAATGAGCCAGAATCCATTACGTCACTATCTTCACCATTTACTGAACCAGGAACCATTACATCACAATATCTCCACCAATCAGCGTTCTCGAAAATGGTGACGTCACAGAGGTCTGACCAATGGGAGGGAGGGGGTGGGATGATGGTGGTGGGGTGGAGGAGGAAGGCGGCACTGCGGGCTTTGGTTGGTTGGGTCTTATTCTTAGAACGGGCCAGTAATTATTATCCTCGAGGCAGGCAGAGGTGTAGGCTATAGGGTAGATAGGATGAGGGTAAAGCAGGATGTATAGAAAGAACTGTTTTGGGGGAGGATTGAGGCAGGATTTTGAGGTGTATAGGTAGATAGGATGAGGGTAAAGCAGGATGTATAGAAAGAACTGTTTTTTGGGGGGAGGATGGAGGCAGGAGATTGAGGTGTATAGGGTGGATAGGATGAGGGTAAAACAGGATCTATAGTAGGAACTGTTTTGGGGGGAAGAAGGCAGCAGGAAATAGATGTGTGGGATGTTTTAGGGGGAGGAAGGAGATAGGATGTTTAGTATAGGAATTGTTTTTTTGGGGAAGGATGGAGGCAGAAAATAAAGGTGTGAGCGATGTTTATTTTTTTTTTTATTTATTTTTTTTTTTTTGGGGGGGGGGATGGAGGAAGGATGAGGAGGAAGTAGATATGGGAGATTATTTTGAGGGGAGGAGGAAGGAGGAAATCGAGGCGAGAGATTTTGTGAGGAGGAGAAAGGAGGGAGTTGATGTGATATGTGAGTGGGAAGGATGTAAAGATGTGTAGATGGAATAAAAAGAGACGAGGGAGGTGAGTGAAGGATGTAGGAATGTGTGTATAGGCTAGGGTAGGATGGAGGAGGGATGTGTATAACTAATAATAAGAGGAAGAAGGGATGTACTTATTATTGGGAAAGTTTTGTATTTATATGGAGTAAATTAATGCTTTCTTAGTGTGTGTATGTGTGTGTGTTTGTATGTGTGTGTATGTGTGTGTGTTGTATGTATATATATATATATATATATATATATATATATATATATATATGTGTGTGTGTGTGTATGTGTGTGTGTATATGTTGTGTGTTGTGCATGTGTATGTGTGTGTGTGTTGTGTGTGTGTAACTCCATGCAGCATCTAGCTAGTGACAAGAGTGACCCAAATCCCATGTATACAGGACCTAATCTAATCTAATGAGAAGACGAGGCGAAGCAGGAGACAGACAGGCAGCTTTCGTTTCCTTCACTCCCACCCATTGACCACCACCAGGCACCATCATCATCATTCTGTGTTGCATGACGAGTGTGTAAGACAGCTCTCTCTCTCTCTCTCTCACACACACACACTTCCTTGTCTGGTGGTGGTGGTGGTTGTGGTTGTTAATGTAGTTGCGGTAGTAGTAGTAGTGGTAGTAGTCGTAGTAGTAGTGGTGATGATGATGATGATGATTACGTGTTGTTTTAATTATTATTATTATTATTATTATTGTGATGATGGTGAGTGAATCCAGTACACTATGCATATATCTGCCACACACACACAGAGAGAGAGAGAGAGAGAGAGAGAGAGAGAGAGAGAGAGAGAGAGAGAGAGAGAGAGAGAGAGACTGGGAAAAATAATAACAGGAGACCGAT
>JAWQEG010001488.1:0-2500 GCA_033782935.1 Petrolisthes cinctipes
AATATTAATAATAATAATAATAATAATAATAATATCAATAATAACAATAATGTTAATAATACTAATAATACTATTAATAATATTGATATTATTGTTGTTAATAATTATAATAATAATAATAATAATAATGTTAATAATATTAATAATAATATTTATAATAATAATAATAATAATAATAATAATATTAGCAATAATAATAGTATAATAATAATAATAATCTATCTCTCTATCTATAATAATAATATCTATCTATCTTATTATTATCATCTATCTATCTATCTCTCTATCAAATAATAATGATAATATCTATCTATCTCTCTACCTCTCTTACTCACACACTCTCTATCTATCTATCTATCAAATAATAATAATAATAATAATAATATATATATGTATCTATCTATCAATCTATCTAAATAATATATACGTATATCTATCTATCTATCTATCTAATAATATATCTATCTATCTATCTAAATAATAATAATATATATATGTTTGTATATAAATAATGTATCTATCTATCTATCACTCACTATCTATCTAAACATAATATATCTATTGATATATCCATATATCTATCTCTCACTATGTATATATATAAATTATCTATCTATCTATCTATCTAAGTAAAATATATCTATCTATCTATCTATCTTACTATTATTATTATTATCTATCTATCTATCTATCTATCTAAATAAAATATATATATGTATGTATGTATATATAAATAATGTATCTATCTATCTATCTATCTATCTAAATGAAATATATATATGTATGTATGTATATATAAATAATGTATCTATCTATCTATCTATCTAAATAAAATATATATATGTATATATGTATATATATAAATAATGTATCTATCTATCCATCTATCTATCTAAATAATAATAATATATATATATGTATGTATATATATAAATAATGTATCTATCTATCTATTTATCTATCTATCTATCAACAGGAGGGCCGTAATAGAGATAGATAATCCAGATTATCTATTGGACCTCATTACCAGACTGGGACAATCTATCGTCAGAGCTAATGAACTCGAAAAGTAAGTCTATCTATCTATCTATTCATTTATTTAATAATAATAATAATAATAATAATAACGATATTAATAATAATTATTATAATATCTAATAATAATAATAATAATAATAATAATAATAATAATAATAACAATAATAATAATTATATTATAATATTTAATAATAATAATAATAATAATTATTATTATTATTATTATTAAATATAATAATAATAATAATAATAATAATAATAATAATAATAATAATTATTATTATTATTATTATTATTATTATTAACATTTGTAAAGATTATTCCTTTATAACCAAGAAAATATTTTATAATCTGTACATTAGTATGGAGCACCTTGATTCCTCCAAAGTAAGCCAAGAAACACGACCACATTAACATAAATAGTTACATGGAATAGTTTGAAGGAATCAGTTTGCTCCAGATTTACTCAATAAATTAATCCTATCTAAGTGGGTTAATTTATAATGTAATTTATACACAATTTTTGTTTTGCGTTTTTTTCGGAAGGTTCTAATTGTCGTAAAGGGTTCATATAGTGTTTATTTTAAAGCCAAATAAATTCCCCACACAATGAGACTATTAGAAAGGTTCTAACTAATCTCTAAGGAGTTCAAAAATGGGTTTAAAATGAGTTCTGTTCGAAATAAATTGATACACCATTCCAGTTTTGGTGTTTTCTAAGAAGGTTCTAATTATTCTAGAGAGTTCAAATAGTGTTCATTTTAAAGCCAATTAAAATTCCCACACAATGAGACTATAAGAAAGGTTCTAACTCATCTTTAAAAGGTTCAAAAAATGGGTTCAAATTTAGTTCAGTTCGAAATAAATGTATACACTATTTTAGATTTGTGTTTTTCTCGGGAGGTTCTAACTTATCTATAAAAGGTTCAAAAAATGAGTTCAAAGTGAGTTAGGTTCCAACTAAATTTATACAACAGTCAAGAGAATGAAACGCGACTATGGTCTCTTAAACACACACACACACACACACACACACACATACACTCTCTCTCTCTCTCTCTCTTAAACACACACACACACACACACACACTCTCTCTCTCTCTTAAACACACACACACACACACACACATACACTCTCTCTCTCTCTCTCTTAAACATACACACACACACACACACATACACTCTCTCTCTCTCTCTTAAACACACACACACACACACACACATACACTCTCTCTCTCTCTCTCTCTCTCTCTCTCTCTCTCTCTCTCTCTCTCTCTTAAACACACACACACACACACACACACTCTCTCTCTCTCTTAAACACACACACACACACACACACACATACACTCTCTCTCTCTCTCTCTCTCTCTCTCTCTCTCTCTCTCTCTCTTAAACACACACACACACACACACACACACTCTCTCTCTCTCTTAAACACACACACACACACACACACAC
>JAWQEG010001488.1:10000-65000 GCA_033782935.1 Petrolisthes cinctipes
TCGCAAGTAGCCAGTTACAACAGGCAGTTCATGGGTAAATAACTAAATATTCCAGGCCGCCATCCACTAATCGGTTCTCACACACTGTACTGCACTCACTGTGTGGCACGTCACGTGTAGCCAGGCACGGCAGGCAGTAAACGTGTAAATAACTAAATATTCCAGGCCGCCATTCACTGACCGGTCCTCACACACTGTACTGCACTCACTGTGTGTCACGTCACGTGTAGCCAGGCACGGCAGGCAGTAAACGTGTAAATAACTAAATATTCCAGGCCGCCATTCACTGACCGGTCCTCACACACTGTACTGCACTCACTGTGTGTCACGTCAAGTGTAGCCAGGCACGGCAGGCAGTTCACGTGTAAATAACTAAATATTCCGGGCCACCATCCACTGTCCGGTCCTCACACACTGTACTGCACTAACTGTGTGTCACGTCATGTGTAGCCAGGCACAGCAGGCAGTTCACGTGTAGCCAGGCACGGCAGACAGTTCACGTGTAAATAACTAAATATTCCGGGCCACCATCCACTGTCAGGTCCTCACACACTGTACTGCACTCACTGTGTGGCACGTCGCGTGTAGCCAGGCACGGCAGGCAGTTCACGTGTAAAAAACTAAATATTACAAGCCGCCATCTACTGACCGTTCCTCACACACTGTAGTGCACTCACTGTGTGGCACGTCACGTGTAGCCAGGCACGGCAGGCAGTTCACGTGTAAATAACTAAATATTCCAGGCCGCCATTCACTGACCGGTCCTCACACAATGTACTGCACTCACTGTGTGTCACATCACGTGTAGCCAGGCACGGCAGGCAGTTCACGTGTAAATAACTAAATATTCCAGGCCGCCATCCACTGACCGGTCCTCACACACTGTACTGCACTCACTGTGTGGCACGTCACGTGTAGCCAGGCACGGCAGGCAGTTCACGTGTAGCCAGGCACGGAAGGCAGTTCATGTGTAAATAACTAAATATTCCAGGCCGCCATTCACAGACCGGTCCTCACACACTGTACTGCACTCACTGTGTGTCACGTCACGTGTAGCGAGGCACGGCAGTCAGTTTATGTGTAAATAACTAAATATTCCAAGCCGCCATCTACTGACCGATCCTCACACACTGTAGTGCACTCACTGTGTGTCACGGCACGTGTAGCGAAGGACAACAAGCAGTTCACGTGTAAATAACTAAATATTCCAGGCCGCCATCTACTGACCGGTCCTCACACACTGTAGTGCACTCACTGTGTAACAAGTCACAATTAGCGAAGGACAACAGGCAGTTCACGTGTAAATAACTAAATATTCCAGGCCGCCATCCACTGACCAGTCCTCACACACTGTACTGCACTCACTGTGTGGCATGTCACATGTAGCCAGGCACGGCAGGCAGTTCACGTGTAAATAACTAAATATTCCAGGCCGCCATCCACTGACCGGTCCTCACACACTGTAGTGCACTAACTGTGTGTCACGTCATGTGTAGCCAGGCACGGCAGGCAGTTCACGTGTAGCCAGGCAAGGCAGGCAGTTCACGTGTAGCCAGGCAAGGCAGGCAGTTCACGTGTAAATAACTACATATTCCATGCCGCCATCCACTGATCGGTCCTCACACACTGTACTGCACTCACTGTGTGGCATGTCACGTGTAGCCAGGCTCGGCAGGCAGCTCACATGTAAATACCTAAATATTCCAGGCCGCCATCCACTAATCGGTCCACACTCACTGTACTGCACTCACTGTGTGGCACTTCACGTGTAAATAACTAAATATTCCAGGCCGCCATCCACCGACCGGTCCTCACACACTGAAATGCACTCACTGTGTAACACGTCACAAGTAGCGAGGGACGGTAGGCAGTTCACGTGTAAATAACTAAATATTCCAGGCCGCCATCCACTGACCAGTCCTCAAACACTGTACTGCTCGCACTGTGTGGCACATCGCAAGGAGCCAGATACAACAGGCAGTTCACGTGTAAATAACTAATTATTCCAGGCCGCCATCTACTGACCGGTCCTCACACACTGTACTGCACTCACTGTGTGTCACGTCACGTGTAGCCAGGCAAGGCAGGCAGTTCACGTGTAAATAACTAAATATTTCAGGCCGCCATCCACTGATCGATCCTCACACACAGTACTGCACTCACTGTGTGGAACGTCACGTGTAGCCAGGCACGGCAGGCAGTTCACGTGTAAATAACTAAATATTCCCGGCCGCCATCCACTGACCGGTCCTCACACACTGTACTGCACTCAATGTGTGTCACGTCATGTGTAGCCAGGCACGGCAGGCAGTTCACGTGTAGCCAGGCAAGGCAGGCAGTTCACGTGTAAATAACTAAATATTCCAGGCCGCCTACCTCTGACCGGTCCTCACACACTGTACTGCACTCACTGTGTGGCACGTCACGTGTAGCCAGGCTCGGCAGGCAGTTTACATGTAAATAACTAAATATTCCAGGCCGCCATCCACTGACCGGTCCTCACACACTGTAGTGCACTCACTGTGTGTCACGTCACGTGTAGCCAGGCAAGGCAGGCAGTTCGAGTGTAAATAACTAAATATTCCAAGCCGCCATTCACTGACCGGTCCGCACACACTGTAGTGCACTCACTGTGTGTCACGACACGTGTAGCCAGGCACGGCAGCAGTTTACGTGTAAATAACTAAATATTCTAGGGCGCCATCCACTGACCGGTCCTCACACACTGTAGTGCACTCACTGTGTGTCACTTCACGTGTAGCCAAGCACGGCAGGCAGTTCACGTGAAAAAACTATATATTTTAGGCCGCCATCCACTGATCGGTCCTCACACACTGTACTGCACTCACTGTGTGGCACGTCACGTGTAGCCAGGCACGGCAGGCATTTCACGTGTAAATAACTAAATATTCCCAGCACCAATCCACTGATCGGACCTCACACACTGTACTGCACTCACTGTGTGGCAGGTCACGTGTAGCCAGGCTCGGCAGGCAGTTCACATGTAAATAACTAAATATTCCGGGCCGCCACCCACTGACTGGTCCTCACACACTGTACTGCACTCACTGTGTAACACGTCACAAGTAGCGAGGAACAACAGGCAGTTCACGTGTAAATAACTAAATATTCTAGGCCGCCATCCACTGACCAGTCCTCACACACTGTACTGCACTCACTGTGTGGCACATCACATGTAGCCAGGCACGGCAGGCAGGTCACGTGTAAATAACTAAATATTCCAGGCCGCCATCCACTGACCGGTCCTCACACACTGTAGTGCACTAACTGTGTGTCACGTCATGTGTAGCCAGGCACGGCAGGCAGTTCACGTGTAGCCAGGCAAGGCAGGCAGTTCACATGTAAATAACTAAATATTCCAGGCTGCAATCCACCGACCGGTCCTCACACACTGTACTGCACTCACTGTGTAACACGTCACAAGTAGCGAGGGACGGCAGGCAGCTCACGTGTAAATAACTAAATATTCCAGGCCGCCATCCACTGACCGGTCCTAACACACTGTACTGCACTCACTGTGTTTCACGTCATGTGTAGCCAGGCACGGCAGGCAGTTCACATGTAAATAACTAAATATTCCGGGTCGCAAACCACATACCGGTCTTCATACACTGTACAGCACTCACTGTGTTTCACGTCATGTGTAGCCAGGCACGGCAGGCAGTTCATGTGTAAATAACTAAATATTCCAGGCCGCCATCCACTGACCGGTCATCACACACTGTACTGCTCTCACTGTGTGGCACGTCACGTGTAACCAGGCAGTTCACGTGTAGCCAGGTAAGGCAGGCAGTTCACGTGTAATTAACTATATATTTTAGGCCGCCATCCACTGATCGGTCCTCACACACTGTACTGCACTCACTGTATGGCACGTCACGTGTAGCCAGGCACGGCAGGCAGTTCACGTGTAAATAACTAAATATTCTAGGCCGCCATCCACTGATCGGTCCTCACACACTGTACTGCACTCACTGTGTTGCACGTCACGTGTAGCCAGGCTCGGCAGGCAGCTCACATGTAAATACCTAAATATTCCTGGCTGCCATCCACTGACGAGTCCTCACACACTGTACTGCACTCACTGTGTGTCACGTCACGTGTAGCCAAACACGGCAGGCAGTTTATGTGTAAATATCTAAATATTCCAGGCCGCCATTCACTGCTCGTTCCTCACACACTGTACTGCACTCACTGTGTGGCACGTCATGTGTAGCCTGGCACGGCAGGCAGTTCACGTGTAGCCAGGCACGGCAGGCAGTTCACGTGTAAATAACTAAATATTCCTGGCCACCATCCACTGACCGGTCCTCACACTCTGTACTGCACTCACTGTGTGGCACGTCACGTGTAGCCAGGCACAACAGACAGTTTACGTGTAAATAACTAAATATTCCTGGCCGCAATCCACTGACCAGTCCTCACACACTGTAGTGCACTCACTGTGTGTCACGTCACGTGTAGCCAGGCAAGGCAGGCAGTTCGAGTGTAAATAACTAAATATTCCAAGCCCCAATCCACTGATCGGTCCTCACACACTGTACTGCACTTACTGTGTGGCACGTCACGTGTAGCCTGGCACATCAGGCAGTTCACGTGTAAATAACTAAATATTCTAGGTCGCCATCCACTGACCGTTCCTCACACACTGTACTGCACTGACTGTGTGGCACGTCACGTGTAGCCAGGCTCGGCAGGCAGTTTACGTGTAAATAACTAAATATTCCAGGCCGCCATCCACTGATCGGTCCTCACACACTGTACTGCACGCACTGTGTGGCACATCGCAAGTAGCCAGTTACAACAGGCAGTTCATGGGTAAATAACTAAATATTCCCGGCCGCCATCCATTGATCGGTCCTCACACACTGTAGTGCACTCACTGTGTTGCACGTCACGTGTAGCCAGGCACGGCAGGCATTTCACGTGTAAATAACTAAATATTCCTGGCCGCCATCCACTGATCGGTTCTCACACACTGTACTGCACTCACTGTGTGGCACGTCACGTGTAAATAACTAAATATTCCAGGCCGCCATCCACTAATCGGTCCTCACACACTGTACTGCACTCACTGTGTGGCACTTCACGTGTAAATAACTAAATATTCCAGGCCGCCATCCACCGACCGGTCCTCACACACTGAACTGCACTCACTGTGTAACACGTCACAAGTAGTGAGGGACGGCAGGCAGTTCACGTGTAAATAACTAAATATTCCAGGCAGCCATCCACTGACCAGTCCTCAAACACTGTACTGGTCTTACTGTGTGATCACGTCACATGTAGCCAGGTACGGCAGGCAGTTCACATGTAAATAACTAATTATTCCAGGCTGCCATCCACCGACCGGTCCTCACACACTGTACTGCACTCACTGTGTAACACGTCACAAGTAGCGAGGGACGGCAGGCAGCTCATGTGTAAATAACTAAATATTCAAGGCCGCCATCCACTGACCGGTCCTAACACACTGTACTGCACTCACTGTGTGGCACGTCACGTGTAGCCAGGCACGGCAGGCAGTTTATGTGTAAATAACTAAATATTCTGGGCCGCCATCCACTAACCGGTTCTCACACACTGTAGTGCACTCACTGTGTGTCACGTCACGTGTAGCCAGGCAAGGCAGGCAGTTCACGTGTAAATAACTAAATAATCCAGGCTGGCATCAACTGACCGGTCCTTACACACTGTACTGCACTCACTGTGTGGGACATCACAACTAGCCAGGCACGGCAGGCAGTTCACGGGTAAATAACTAAATATTCCAGGCCGCCATCCACTAACCGGTCCTCACACACTGTACTGCACTCACTGTGTGGCACATCGCAAGTAGCCAGTTACAACAGGCAGTTCATGGGTAAATAACTAAATATTCCAGGCCGCCATCCACTAATCGGTCCTCACACACAGTACTGCACTCACTGTGTGGCACATCACGTGTAGCCAGGCACGGCAGGCAGTTCACGTGTAAATAACTAAATATTCCAAGCCGCCATTGACTTATCGGTCCTCACACACTGTAGTGCACTCACTGTGTGTCACGTCACGTGTAGACAGGCACAGCAGGCAGTTCACGTGTAAATAACTAAATATTTCAGGCCGCCATCCACTGATCGGTCCTCACACACTGTACTGCACTCACTGTGTGGCATGTAACGTGTAGCCAGGCACGGCAGTCAGTTTACGTGTAAATAACTAAATATTTTAGGGCGCCATATACTGACCGTTCCACACACACTGTACTGCACTGACTGTGTGGCACGTCACGTGTAGCCAGGCTCGGCAGGCAGTTCACGTGTAAATAACTAAATATTCCGGGACGCCATCCACTGATCGGTCCCCACACACTGTACTGCACTCACTGTGTTACACGTCACATGTAACCAGGCACGGCAGGCAGTTCACGTGTAAATAACTAAATATTCCAGGCCGCTATCCACTGACCGGTCCTCACACACTGTACTGCTCTCACTGTGTGGCACGTCACGTGTAACCAGGCAGTTCACGTGTAGCCAGGTAAGGCAGGCAGTTCACGTGTAAATAACTATATATTTTAGGCCGCCATCCACTGATCGGTCCTCACACACTGTACTGCACTCACTGTGTGTCACGTCACGTGTAGCCAGGCACGGCAGGCAGTTCACGTGCAAATAACTAAATATTCCGGGCCACCATTCACTGTCCGGTCCTCACACACTGTAGTGCACTAACTGTGTGTCACGTCATGTGTAGCCATGCACGGCAGGCAGTTCACGTGTAGCCAGGCACGGCAGGCAGTTCACGTGTAAATAACTAAATATTCCTGGCCACCATCCACTGACCGGTCCTCACACACTGTACTGCACTCACTGTGTGGCACGTCACGTGTAGCCAGGCACAACAGACAGTTTACGTGTAAATAACTAAATATTCTAGGCCGCCATCCACTGATCGGTCCTCACACACTGTAGTGCACTCACTGTGTGTCACGTCACGTGTAGCCAGGCAAGGCAGGCAGTTCGAGTGTAAATAACTAAATATTCCAAGCCGCTATTCACTGACCGGTCCGCACACACTGTAGTGCACTCACTGTGTGTCACGACACGTGTAGCCAGGCACAGCAGCAGTTTACGTGTAAATAACTAAATATTCTAGGGCGCCATCCACTGACCGGTCCTCACACACTGTACTGCACTTACTGTGTGGCACATCGCAAGTAGCCAGTTACAACAGGCAGTTCATGGGTAAATAACTAAATATTCCAGGCCGCCATCCACTGATCGGTCCTCAGACACAGTACTGCACTCACTGTGTGGCACGTCACCTGTAGCCAGGCACGGCAGGCAGTTCACGTGTAAATAACTAAATATTCCAGGCCGCCATCCACTGACCAGTCCTCACACACTGTAGTGCACATACTGTGTGTCACGTCACGTGTAGCCAGGCAAGGCAGGCAGTTCGAGTGTAAATAACTAAATATTCCAAGCCCCAATCCACTGATCGGTCTTCACACACTGGTCTGCACTCACTGTGTGGCACGTCACGTGTAGCCAGGCACGGCAGGCAGTTCACGTGTAAATAACTAAATATTCTAGGTCGCCATCCACTGACCGTTCCTCACACACTGTACTGCACTCACTGTGTGGCACGTCACGTGTAGCCAGGCTCGGCAGGCAGTTTACGTGTAAATAACTAAATATTCCAGGCCGCCATCCACTGATCGGTCCTCACACACTGTACTGCACGCACTGTGTGGCACATCGCAAGTAGCCAGTTACAGCAGGCAGTTCATGGGTAAATAACTAAATATTCCAAGCCGCCATCCATTGATCTGTCCTCACACACAGTACTGCACTCACTGTGTGGCACGTCACGTGTAGCCAGGCACGGCAGGCATTTCACGTGTAAATAACTAAATATTTCTGGCCGCCATCTACTGATCGCTTCTCACACACTGTACTGCACTCACTGTGTGGCACGTCACGTGTAGCCATGCACGGCAGGCAGTTCACGAGTAAATAACTAAATATTCTAGGCCGCCATCCACTGATCGGTCCTCACACGTTGTACTGCACTCACTGTGTGGCACGTCACGTGTAGCCAGGCTCGGCAGGCAGCTCACATGTAAATACCTAAATATTCCAGGCCGCCATCCACTGACCAGTCCTCACACACTGTAGTGCACTCACTGTGTGTCACGTCACGTGTAGCCAGGCACGGCAGGCATTTTACGTGTAAATAACTAAATATTCCGGGCTGCCATCTACTGATCGGTCCTCACACACTGTACTGCACTCACTGTGTGTCACGTCACGTGTAGCCAGGCACGGCAGGCAGTTCACGTGTAAATAACTTAATATTACAGGCCGCCATCCACTGACCGGTTCTCACACACTGTACTGCACTCACTGTGTGGCACGTCACGTGTAGCCAGACTCGGCAGGCAGTTCACGTGTAAATAACTAAATATTCCAGGCCGCCATCTACTGACCGGTCCTCACACACTGTACTGCACTCACTGTGTGTCACGTCACGTGTAGCCAGGCAAGGCAGGCAGTTCACGTGTAAATAACTAAATATTCTAGGGCGCCATCCACTGACCGTTCCTCACACACTGTACTGCACTCACTGTGTGGCACGTCACGTGTAGCCAGGCTTGTCAGGCAGTTAACGTGTAAATAACTAAATATTCCAGGCCGCCATCTACTGACCGGTCCTCACACACTGTACTGCACTCACTGTGTGTCACGTCACGTGTAGCCAGGCAAGGCAGGCAGTTCACGTGTAAATATTTAAATATTTCAGGCCGCCATCCTCTGATCGGTCCTCACACACTGTACTGCACTCACTGTGTGTCACGTCACGTGTAGCCAGGCACGGCAGGCAGTTCACGTGCAAATAACTAAATATTCCGGGCCACCATTCACTGTCCGGTCCTCACACACTGTAGTGCACTAACTGTGTGTCACGTCATGTGTAGCCATGCACGGCAGGCAGTTCACGTGTAGCCAGGCACGGCAGGCAGTTCACGTGTAAATAACTAAATATTCCTGGCCACCATCCACTGACCGGTCCTCACACACTGTACTGCACTCACTGTGTGGCACGTCACGTGTAGCCAGGCACAACAGACAGTTTACGTGTAAATAACTAAATATTCTAGGCCGCCATCCACTGATCGGTCCTCACACACTGTAGTGCACTCACTGTGTGTCACGTCACGTGTAGCCAGGCAAGGCAGGCAGTTCGAGTGTAAATAACTAAATATTCCAAGCCGCTATTCACTGACCGGTCCGCACACACTGTAGTGCACTCACTGTGTGTCACGACACGTGTAGCCAGGCACAGCAGCAGTTTACGTGTAAATAACTAAATATTCTAGGGCGCCATCCACTGACCGGTCCTCACACACTGTACTGCACTTACTGTGTGGCACATCGCAAGTAGCCAGTTACAACAGGCAGTTCATGGGTAAATAACTAAATATTCCAGGCCGCCATCCACTGATCGGTCCTCAGACACAGTACTGCACTCACTGTGTGGCACGTCACCTGTAGCCAGGCACGGCAGGCAGTTCACGTGTAAATAACTAAATATTCCAGGCCGCCATCCACTGACCAGTCCTCACACACTGTAGTGCACATACTGTGTGTCACGTCACGTGTAGCCAGGCAAGGCAGGCAGTTCGAGTGTAAATAACTAAATATTCCAAGCCCCAATCCACTGATCGGTCTTCACACACTGGTCTGCACTCACTGTGTGGCACGTCACGTGTAGCCAGGCACGGCAGGCAGTTCACGTGTAAATAACTAAATATTCTAGGTCGCCATCCACTGACCGTTCCTCACACACTGTACTGCACTCACTGTGTGGCACGTCACGTGTAGCCAGGCTCGGCAGGCAGTTTACGTGTAAATAACTAAATATTCCAGGCCGCCATCCACTGATCGGTCCTCACACACTGTACTGCACGCACTGTGTGGCACATCGCAAGTAGCCAGTTACAGCAGGCAGTTCATGGGTAAATAACTAAATATTCCAAGCCGCCATCCATTGATCTGTCCTCACACACAGTACTGCACTCACTGTGTGGCACGTCACGTGTAGCCAGGCACGGCAGGCATTTCACGTGTAAATAACTAAATATTTCTGGCCGCCATCTACTGATCGCTTCTCACACACTGTACTGCACTCACTGTGTGGCACGTCACGTGTAGCCATGCACGGCAGGCAGTTCACGAGTAAATAACTAAATATTCTAGGCCGCCATCCACTGATCGGTCCTCACACGTTGTACTGCACTCACTGTGTGGCACGTCACGTGTAGCCAGGCTCGGCAGGCAGCTCACATGTAAATACCTAAATATTCCAGGCCGCCATCCACTGACCAGTCCTCACACACTGTAGTGCACTCACTGTGTGTCACGTCACGTGTAGCCAGGCACGGCAGGCATTTTACGTGTAAATAACTAAATATTCCGGGCTGCCATCTACTGATCGGTCCTCACACACTGTACTGCACTCACTGTGTGTCACGTCACGTGTAGCCAGGCACGGCAGGCAGTTCACGTGTAAATAACTTAATATTACAGGCCGCCATCCACTGACCGGTTCTCACACACTGTACTGCACTCACTGTGTGGCACGTCACGTGTAGCCAGACTCGGCAGGCAGTTCACGTGTAAATAACTAAATATTCCAGGCCGCCATCTACTGACCGGTCCTCACACACTGTACTGCACTCACTGTGTGTCACGTCACGTGTAGCCAGGCAAGGCAGGCAGTTCACGTGTAAATAACTAAATATTCTAGGGCGCCATCCACTGACCGTTCCTCACACACTGTACTGCACTCACTGTGTGGCACGTCACGTGTAGCCAGGCTTGTCAGGCAGTTAACGTGTAAATAACTAAATATTCCAGGCCGCCATCTACTGACCGGTCCTCACACACTGTACTGCACTCACTGTGTGTCACGTCACGTGTAGCCAGGCAAGGCAGGCAGTTCACGTGTAAATATTTAAATATTTCAGGCCGCCATCCTCTGATCGGTCCTCACACACAGTACTGCACTCACTGTGTGGAACGTCACATGTAGCCAGGCACGGCAGCAGTTTACGTGTAAATAACTAAATATTCTAGGACGCCATCCACTGACCGGTCCTCACACACTGTAGTGCACTCACTGTGTGTCACTTCACGTGTAGCCAAGCACGGCAGGCAGTTCACGTGAAAAAACTATATATTTTAGGCCGCCATCCACTGATCGGTCCTCACACACTGTACTGCACTCACTGTGTGGCACGTCACGTGTAGCCAGGCACGGCAGGCATTTCACGTGTAAATAACTAAATATTCCCAGCACCAATCCACTGATCGGACCTCACACACTGTACTGCACTCACTGTGTGGCAGGTCACGTGTAGCCAGGCTCGGCAGGCAGTTCACATGTAAATAACTAAATATTCCGGGCCGCCACCCACTGACTGGTCCTCACACACTGTACTGCACTCACTGTGTAACACGTCACAAGTAGCGAGGAACAACAGGCAGTTCACGTGTAAATAACTAAATATTCTAGGCCGCCATCCACTGACCAGTCCTCACACACTGTACTGCACTCACTGTGTGGCACATCACATGTAGCCAGGCACGGCAGGCAGGTCACGTGTAAATAACTAAATATTCCAGGCCGCCATCCACTGACCGGTCCTCACACACTGTAGTGCACTAACTGTGTGTCACGTCATGTGTAGCCAGGCACGGCAGGCAGTTCACGTGTAGCCAGGCAAGGCAGGCAGTTCACATGTAAATAACTAAATATTCCAGGCTGCAATCCACCGACCGGTCCTCACACACTGTACTGCACTCACTGTGTAACACGTCACAAGTAGCGAGGGACGGCAGGCAGCTCACGTGTAAATAACTAAATATTCCAGGCCGCCATCCACTGACCGGTCCTAACACACTGTACTGCACTCACTGTGTTTCACGTCATGTGTAGCCAGGCACGGCAGGCAGTTCACATGTAAATAACTAAATATTCCGGGTCGCAAACCACATACCGGTCTTCATACACTGTACGGCACTCACTGTGTTTCACGTCATGTGTAGCCAGGCACGGCAGGCAGTTCATGTGTAAATAACTAAATATTCCAGGCCGCCATCCACTGACCGGTCATCACACACTGTACTGCTCTCACTGTGTGGCACGTCACGTGTAACCAGGCAGTTCACGTGTAGCCAGGTAAGGCAGGCAGTTCACGTGTAATTAACTATATATTTTAGGCCGCCATCCACTGATCGGTCCTCACACACTGTACTGCACTCACTGTATGGCACGTCACGTGTAGCCAGGCACGGCAGGCAGTTCACGTGTAAATAACTAAATATTCTAGGCCGCCATCCACTGATCGGTCCTCACACACTGTACTGCACTCACTGTGTTGCACGTCACGTGTAGCCAGGCTCGGCAGGCAGCTCACATGTAAATACCTAAATATTCCAGGCTGCCATCCACTGACGAGTCCTCACACACTGTACTGCACTCACTGTGTGTCACGTCACGTGTAGCCAAACACGGCAGGCAGTTTATGTGTAAATATCTAAATATTCCAGGCCGCCATTCACTGCTCGTTCCTCACACACTGTACTGCACTCACTGTGTGGCACGTCATGTGTAGCCTGGCACGGCAGGCAGTTCACGTGTAGCCAGGCACGGCAGGCAGTTCACGTGTAAATAACTAAATATTCCTGGCCACCATCCACTGACCGGTCCTCACACTCTGTACTGCACTCACTGTGTGGCACGTCACGTGTAGCCAGGCACAACAGACAGTTTACGTGTAAATAACTAAATATTCCTGGCCGCAATCCACTGACCAGTCCTCACACACTGTAGTGCACTCACTGTGTGTCACGTCACGTGTAGCCAGGCAAGGCAGGCAGTTCGAGTGTAAATAACTAAATATTCCAAGCCCCAATCCACTGATCGGTCCTCACACACTGTACTGCACTTACTGTGTGGCACGTCACGTGTAGCCTGGCACATCAGGCAGTTCACGTGTAAATAACTAAATATTCTAGGTCGCCATCCACTGACCGTTCCTCACACACTGTACTGCACTGACTGTGTGGCACGTCACGTGTAGCCAGGCTCGGCAGGCAGTTTACGTGTAAATAACTAAATATTCCAGGCCGCCATCCACTGATCGGTCCTCACACACTGTACTGCACGCACTGTGTGGCACATCGCAAGTAGCCAGTTACAACAGGCAGTTCATGGGTAAATAACTAAATATTCCCGGCCGCCATCCATTGGTCGGTCCTCACACACTGTAGTGCACTCACTGTGTTGCACGTCACGTGTAGCCAGGCACGGCAGGCATTTCACGTGTAAATAACTAAATATTCCTGGCCGCCATCCACTGATCGGTTCTCACACACTGTACTGCACTCACTGTGTGGCACGTCACGTGTAAATAACTAAATATTCCAGGCCGCCATCCACTAATCGGTCCTCACACACTGTACTGCACTCACTGTGTGGCACTTCACGTGTAAATAACTAAATATTCCAGGCCGCCATCCACCGACCGGTCCTCACACACTGAACTGCACTCACTGTGTAACACGTCACAAGTAGTGATGGACGGCAGGCAGTTCACGTGTAAATAACTAAATATTCCAGGCAGCCATCCACTGACCAGTCCTCAAACACTGTACTGGTCTTACTGTGTGATCACGTCACATGTAGCCAGGTACGGCAGGCAGTTCACATGTAAATAACTAATTATTCCAGGCTGCCATCCACCGACCGGTCCTCACACACTGTACTGCACTCACTGTGTAACACGTCACAAGTAGCGAGGGACGGCAGGCAGCTCATGTGTAAATAACTAAATATTCAAGGCCGCCATCCACTGACCGGTCCTAACACACTGTACTGCACTCACTGTGTGGCACGTCACGTGTAGCCAGGCACGGCAGGCAGTTTATGTGTAAATAACTAAATATTCTGGGCCGCCATCCACTAACCGGTTCTCACACACTGTAGTGCACTCACTGTGTGTCACGTCACGTGTAGCCAGGCAAGGCAGGCAGTTCACGTGTAAATAACTAAATAATCCAGGCTGGCATCAACTGACCGGTCCTTACACACTGTACTGCACTCACTGTGTGGGACATCACAACTAGCCAGGCACGGCAGGCAGTTCACGGGTAAATAACTAAATATTCCAGGCCGCCATCCACTAACCGGTCCTCACACACTGTACTGCACTCACTGTGTGGCACATCGCAAGTAGCCAGTTACAACAGGCAGTTCATGGGTAAATAACTAAATATTCCAGGCCGCCATCCACTAATCGGTCCTCACACACAGTACTGCACTCACTGTGTGGCACATCACGTGTAGCCAGGCACGGCAGGCAGTTCACGTGTAAATAACTAAATATTCCAAGCCGCCATTGACTTATCGGTCCTCACACACTGTAGTGCACTCACTGTGTGTCACGTCACGTGTAGACAGGCACAGCAGGCAGTTCACGTGTAAATAACTAAATATTTCAGGCCGCCATCCACTGATCGGTCCTCACACACTGTACTGCACTCACTGTGTGGCATGTAACGTGTAGCCAGGCACGGCAGTCAGTTTACGTGTAAATAACTAAATATTTTAGGGCGCCATATACTGACCGTTCCACACACACTGTACTGCACTGACTGTGTGGCACGTCACGTGTAGCCAGGCTCGGCAGGCAGTTCACGTGTAAATAACTAAATATTCCGGGACGCCATCCACTGATCGGTCCCCACACACTGTACTGCACTCACTGTGTTGCACGTCACATGTAACCAGGCACGGCAGGCAGTTCACGTGTAAATAACTAAATATTCCAGGCCGCTATCCACTGACCGGTCCTCACACACTGTACTGCTCTCACTGTGTGGCACGTCACGTGTAACCAGGCAGTTCACGTGTAGCCAGGTAAGGCAGGCAGTTCACGTGTAAATAACTATATATTTTAGGCCGCCATCCACTGATCGGTCCTCACACACTGTACTGCACTCACTGTGTGTCACGTCACGTGTAGCCAGGCACGGCAGGCAGTTCACGTGCAAATAACTAAATATTCCGGGCCACCATTCACTGTCCGGTCCTCACACACTGTAGTGCACTAACTGTGTGTCACGTCATGTGTAGCCATGCACGGCAGGCAGTTCACGTGTAGCCAGGCACGGCAGGCAGTTCACGTGTAAATAACTAAATATTCCTGGCCACCATCCACTGACCGGTCCTCACACACTGTACTGCACTCACTGTGTGGCACGTCACGTGTAGCCAGGCACAACAGACAGTTTACGTGTAAATAACTAAATATTCTAGGCCGCCATCCACTGATCGGTCCTCACACACTGTAGTGCACTCACTGTGTGTCACGTCACGTGTAGCCAGGCAAGGCAGGCAGTTCGAGTGTAAATAACTAAATATTCCAAGCCGCTATTCACTGACCGGTCCGCACACACTGTAGTGCACTCACTGTGTGTCACGACACGTGTAGCCAGGCACAGCAGCAGTTTACGTGTAAATAACTAAATATTCTAGGGCGCCATCCACTGACCGGTCCTCACACACTGTACTGCACTTACTGTGTGGCACATCGCAAGTAGCCAGTTACAACAGGCAGTTCATGGGTAAATAACTAAATATTCCAGGCCGCCATCCACTGATCGGTCCTCAGACACAGTACTGCACTCACTGTGTGGCACGTCACCTGTAGCCAGGCACGGCAGGCAGTTCACGTGTAAATAACTAAATATTCCAGGCCGCCATCCACTGACCAGTCCTCACACACTGTAGTGCACATACTGTGTGTCACGTCACGTGTAGCCAGGCAAGGCAGGCAGTTCGAGTGTAAATAACTAAATATTCCAAGCCCCAATCCACTGATCGGTCTTCACACACTGGTCTGCACTCACTGTGTGGCACGTCACGTGTAGCCAGGCACGGCAGGCAGTTCACGTGTAAATAACTAAATATTCTAGGTCGCCATCCACTGACCGTTCCTCACACACTGTACTGCACTCACTGTGTGGCACGTCACGTGTAGCCAGGCTCGGCAGGCAGTTTACGTGTAAATAACTAAATATTCCAGGCCGCCATCCACTGATCGGTCCTCACACACTGTACTGCACGCACTGTGTGGCACATCGCAAGTAGCCAGTTACAGCAGGCAGTTCATGGGTAAATAACTAAATATTCCAAGCCGCCATCCATTGATCTGTCCTCACACACAGTACTGCACTCACTGTGTGGCACGTCACGTGTAGCCAGGCACGGCAGGCATTTCACGTGTAAATAACTAAATATTTCTGGCCGCCATCTACTGATCGCTTCTCACACACTGTACTGAACTCACTGTGTGGCACGTCACGTGTAGCCATGCACGGCAGGCAGTTCACGAGTAAATAACTAAATATTCTAGGCCGCCATCCACTGATCGGTCCTCACACGTTGTACTGCACTCACTGTGTGGCACGTCACGTGTAGCCAGGCTCGGCAGGCAGCTCACATGTAAATACCTAAATATTCCAGGCCGCCATCCACTGACCAGTCCTCACACACTGTAGTGCACTCACTGTGTGTCACGTCACGTG
Organism: Petrolisthes cinctipes; assembly: GCA_033782935.1. NCBI lineage: Eukaryota > Metazoa > Arthropoda > Malacostraca > Decapoda > Porcellanidae > Petrolisthes > Petrolisthes cinctipes. The sequence goes on from JAWQEG010001488.1 coordinate 26,665, forward strand.
TAGCCAGGCACGGCAGGCATTTTACGTGTAAATAACTAAATATTCCGGGCTGCCATCTACTGATCGGTCCTCACACACTGTAGTGCACTCACTGTGTGTCACGTCACGTGTAGCCAGGCACGGCAGGCAGTTCACGTGTAAATAACTAAATATTCTAGGGCGCCATCCACTGACCGGTTCTCACACACTGTACTGCACTCACTGTGTGGCACGTCACGTGTAGCCAGACTCGGCAGGCAGTTCACGTGTAAATAACTAAATATTCCAGGCCGCCATCTACTGACCGGTCCTCACACACTGTACTGCACTCACTGTGTGTCACGTCACGTGTAGCCAGGCAAGGCAGGCAGTTCACGTGTAAATAACTAAATATTCTAGGGCGCCATCCACTGACCGTTCCTCACACACTGTACTGCACTCACTGTGTGGCACGTCACGTGTAGCCAGGCTTGTCAGGCAGTTAACGTGTAAATAACTAAATATTCCAGGCCGCCATCTACTGACCGGTCCTCACACACTGTACTGCACTCACTGTGTGTCACGTCACGTGTAGCCAGGCAAGGCAGGCAGTTCACGTGTAAATATTTAAATATTTCAGGCCGCCATCCTCTGATCGGTCCTCACACACAGTACTGCACTCACTGTGTGGAACGTCACATGTAGCCAGGCACGGCAGGCAGTTCACGTGTAAATAACTAAATATTCCAGGCCGCCATCCACTGACCGGTCCTCTCACACTGTACTGCACTCAATGTGTGTCACGTCATGTGTAGCCAGGCACGGCAGGCAGTTCACGTGTAGCCAGGCAAGGCAGGCAGTTCACGTGTAAATAACTAAATATTCCAGGCCGCCTTCCTCTGACCGGTCCTCACACACTGTACTGCACTCACTGTGTGGCACGTCACGTGTAGCCAGGCTTGGCAGGCAGTTTACATGTAAATAACTAAATATTCCAGGCCGCCATCCACTGACCAATCCTCACACACTGTAGTGCACTCACTGTGTGTCACGTCACGTGTAGCCAGGCAAGGCAGGCAGTTCGAGTGTAAATAACTAAATATTCCAAGCCGCCATTCACTGACCGGTCCGCACACACTGTAGTGCACTTACTGTGTGTCACGACACGTGTAGCCAGGCACGGCAGCAGTTTACGTGTAAATAACTAAATATTCTAGGGCGCCATCCACTGACCGGTCCTCACACACTGTAGTGCACTCACTGTGTGTCACTTCACGTGTAGCCAAGCACGGCAGGCAGTTCACGTGTAAATAACTATATATTTTAGGCCGCCATCCACTGATCGGTCCTCACACACTGTACTGTACTCACTGTGTGTCACGTCACGTGTAGCCAGGCACGGCAGACAGTTCACGTGTAAATAACTAAATATTTTAGGCCGCCATCCACTGATCGGTCCTCACACACTGTACTGCACGCACTGTGTGGCACATCGCAAGTAGCCAGTTACAGCAGGCAGTTCATGGGTAAATAACTAAATATTCCAGGCCGCCATCCATTGATCTGTCCTCACACACAGTACTGCACTCACTGTGTGGCACGTCACGTGTAGCCAGGCACGGCAGGCATTTCACGTGTAAATAACTAAATATTTCTGGCCGCCATCTACTGATCGGTTCTCACACACTGTACTGCACTCACTGTGTGGCACGTCACGTGTAGCCATGCACGGCAGGCAGTTCACATGTAAATAACTAAATATTCCCAGCACCAATCCACTGATCGGACCTCACACACTGTACTGCACTCACTGTGTGGCAGGTCACGTGTAGCCAGGCACGGCAGGCAGTTCACGTGTAAATAACTAAATATTCCAGGCCGCCATCCACTGTCCGGTCCTCACACACTGTAGTGCACTCACTGTGTGTCACTTCACGTGTAGCCAGGCAGTTCACGTGTAGCCAGGTAAGGCAGGCAGTTCACGTGTAAATAACTAAATATTCCAGGCCGCCATCCACTGACTGGTCCTCACACACTGTACTGCACTCACTGTGTGGCACGTCACGTGTAGCCAGGTAAGGCAGGCAGTTCACATGTAAATAACTAATTATTCCAGGTAGTTATCCACTGACCGGTTTTCACACACTGTACTGCACTCACTGTGTGGCATGTCACGTGTAGCCAGGCACGGCAGGCAGTTCACGTGTAAATAACTAAATATTCCAGGCCGTCATCCACTGACCGTTCCTTACACACTGTACTGCACTCACTGTGTGGCATGTCACATGTAGCCAGGCTCGGCAGGCAGTTCAAGTGTAAATAACTAAATATTCCAGGCCGCAATCCACTTATCGGTCCTCACACACTACACTGCACTCACTGTGTGTCACTTCACGTGTAGCCAGGCAGTTCACGTGTAGCCAGGTAAGGCAGGCAGTTCACGTGTAAATAACTAAATATTCCAGGCAGCCATCCACTGACCAGTCCTCACACACTGTACTGCACTCACTGTGTGTCACGTCACATGTAGCCAGGCACGGCAGTCAGTTTACGTGTAAATAACTAGATATTACAAGCCGCCATCCATTAACCGGTCCTCACACACTGTAGTGCACTCACTGTGTGTCACGTCACGTGTAGCCAGGCACGGCAGGCAGTTCACGTGTAAATAACTGAATATTCCAGGCCGCCATCCACTGGCCGGTCCTCACACACTGTAGTGCACTCACTGTGTGTCACTTCACGTGTAGCCAGGCAGTTCACGTGTAGCCAGGTAAGGCAGGCAGTTCACGTGTAAATAACTAAATATTCCAGGCCGCCATCCACTGACCGGTCCTCACACACTGTACTGCACTCACTGTGTGGCACGTCACGTGTAGCCAGGTAAGGCAGGCAGTTCACATGTAAATAACTAATTATTCCAGGTAGTTATCCACTGACTGGTTTTCACACACTGTACTTCACTCACTGTGTGGCATGTCACGTGTAGCCAGGCACGGCAGGCAGTTCACGTGTAAATAACTAAATATTCCAGGCCGCCATCCACTGACCGTTCCTTACACACTGTACTGCACTCACTGTGTGGCATGTCACATGTAGCCAGGCTCGGCAGGCAGTTCAAGTGTAAATAACTAAATATTCTAGGCCGCAATCCACTTATCGGTCCTCACACACTGTACTGCACTCACTGTGTGTCACTTCACGTGTAGCCAGGCAGTTCACGTGTAGCCAGGTAAGGCAGGCAGTTCACGTGTAAATAACTAAATATTCCAGGCCGCCATCAACTGACCAGTCCTCACACACTGTACTGCACTCACTGTGTGGCACGTCACATGTAGCCAGGCACGGCAGGCAGTTCACGTGTAAATAACTAAATATTCCAGGCCGCCATCCACTGACCGGTCCTCACACACTGTAGTGCACTAACTGTGTGTCACGTCATGTGTAGCCAGGCACGGCAGGCAGTTCACGTATAGCCAGGCAAGGCAGGCAGTTCACATGTAAATAACTAAATATTCCAGGCTGCAATCCACCGACCGGTCCTCACACACTGTACTGCACTCACTGTGTAACACGTCACAAGTAGCGAGGGACGGCAGGGAGCTCACGTGTAAATAACTAAATATTCCGGGTCGCAAACCACATACCGGTCCTCATACACTGTACTGCACTCACTGTGTGGCACGTCACGTGTAGCCAGGCATGGCAGGCAGTTCACGTGTAAATAACTAAATATTACAGGCCGCCATCCACTGACCGGTCCTCACACACTGTACTGCACTCACTTTGTGGCACATCACGTGTAGCCAGGCACTGCAGGCAGTTTACGTGTAAAAACTAAATATTCCGGGCCGCCATCCACTGACCGGTTCTCACACACTGTAGTGCACTCACTGAGTGTCACGTCACGTGTAGCCAGGCAAGGCAGGCAGTTCACGTGTAAATAACTAAATATTCCAGGCCGCCATCAACTGACCGGTCCTCACACACTGTACTGCACTCACTGTGTGGCACATCGCAACTAGCCAGGCACAGCAGGCAGTTCACATGTAAATAACTAAATATTCCAAGCCCCAATCCACTGATCGGTCCTAACACACTGTACTGCACTCACTGTGTGGCAGGTCACGTGTAGCCAGGCTCGGCAGGCAGTTCACATGTAAATAACTAAATATTCCAGGCCGCCATCCACTGACCGGTCCTCACACACTGTACTGCACTCACTGTGTAACACGTCACAAGTAGCGAGGGACAACAGGCAGTTCACGTGTAAATAACTAAATATTCCAGGCCGCCATCCACTGACCAGTCCTCACACACTGTACTGCACTCACTGTGTGGCACGTCACATGTAACCAGGCACGGCAGGCAGTTCACGTGTAAATAACTAAATATTCCAGGCCGCCATTCACTGACCGGTCCTCACACACTGTACTGCACTCACTGTGTGTCACGTCACGTGTAGCCAGGCACGGCAGGCAGTTTACGTATAAATAACTAAATATTCCAAGCCGACATTCACTGACCGGTCCTCACACACTGTAGTGCACTAACTGTGTGTCACGTCATGTGTAGCCAGGCACGGCAGGCAGTTCACGTGTAAATAACTAAATATTCCAGGCCGCCATCCACTGACCGGTCGTCACACACTGTACTGCTCTCACTGTGTGGCACGTCACGTGTAACCAGGCAGTTCACGTGTAGCCAGGTAAGGCAGGCAGTTCACGTGTAAATAACTATATATTTTAGGCCGCTATCCACTGATCGGTCCTCACACACTGTACTGCACTCACTGTGTGGCACGTCACGTGTAGCCAGGCTCGGCAGGCAGCTCACATGTAAATACTTAAATAATCCAGGCCGCCATTCACTGACCAGTCCTCACACACTGTACTGCACTCACTGTGTTGCACGTCAAATGTAGCCAGGCACGGCAGGCAGTTCACGTGTAAATAACTAAATTTTCCGGGTCGCAAACCACATACCGGTCCTCATACACTGTACTGCACTCACTGTGTGGCACGTCACGTGTAGCCAGGCACGGCAGGCAGTTCACGTGTAAATAACTAAATATTCCAGGCCGCCATCCACTGACCGGTCCTCACACACTGTACTGCACTCACTGTGTGTCACGTCACGTGTAGCCAGGCAAGGCAGGCAGTTCACGTGTAAATAACTAAATATTCCAGGCCGCCATCAACTGACCGGTCCTCACACACTGTACTGCACTCACTGTGTGGCACATCGCAACTAGCCAGGCACGGCAGGCAGTTCACATGTAAATAACTAAATATTCCAAGTCCCAATCCACTGATCGGTCCTAACACACTGAACTGCACTCACTGTGTGGCAGGTCACGTGTAGGCAGGCTCGGCAGGCAGTTCACATGTAAATAACTAAATATTCCAGGCCGCCATCCACTGACCGGTCCTCACACACTGTACTGCACTCACTGTGTAACACGTCACAAGTAGCGAGGGACAACAGGCAGTTCACGTGTAAATAACTAAATATTCCAGGCCGCCATCCACTGACCAGTCCTCACACACTGTACTGCACTCACTGTGTGGCACGTCACATGTAGCCAGGCACGGCAGGCAGTTCACGTGTAAATAACTAAATATTCCAGGCCGCCATCTACTGACCGGTCCTCACACACTGTACTGCACTCACTGTGTGTCACGTCACGTGTAGCCAGGCAAGGCAGGCAGTTCACGTGTAAATAACTAAATATTCCTGGCCGCCATTCACTGATCGGTCCTCACACACAGTACTGCACTCACTGTGTGGAACGTCACGTGTAGCCAGGCACGGCAGGCAGTTCACGTGTAAATAACTAAATATTCCAGGTAGTTATCCACTGACCGGTTTTCACACACTGTACTGCACTCACTGTGTGTCACTTCACGTGTAGCCAGGCAGTTCACGTGTAGCCAGGTAAGGCAGGCAGTTCACGTGTAAATAACTAAATATTCCGGGTCGCAAACCACATACCGGTCCTCATACACTGTACTGCACTCACTGTGTGGCACGTCACGTGTAGCCAGGCACGGCAGGCAGTTCACGTGTAAATAACTAAATATTCCAGGCCGCCATCCACTGACTGGTCCTCACACACTGTACTGCACTCACTTTGTGGCACATCACGTGTAGCCAGGCCCGGCAGGCAGTTTACGTGTAAAAACTAAATATTCCGGGCCGCCATCCACTGACCGGTTCTCACACACTGTAGTGCACTCACTGTGTGTCACGTCACGTGTAGCCAGGCAAGGCAGGCAGTTCACGTGTAAATAACTAAATATTCCAGGCCGCCATCAACTGACCGGTCCTCACACACTGTACTGCACTCACTGTGTGGCACATCGCAACTAGCCAGGCACGGCAGGCAGTTCACATGTAAATAACTAAATATTCCAAGTCCCAATACACTGATCGGTCCTAACACACTGAACTGCACTCACTGTGTGGCAGGTCACGTGTAGCCAGGCTCGGCAGGCAGTTCACATGTAAATAACTAAATATTCCAGGCCGCCATCCACTGACCGGTCCTCACACACTGTACTGCACTCACTGTGTAACACGTCACAAGTAGCGAGGGACAACAGGCAGTTCACGTGTAAATAACTAAATATTCCAGGCCGCCATCCACTGACCAGTCCTCACACACTGTACTGCACTCACTGTGTGGCACGTCACATGTAGCCAGGCACGGCAGGCAGTTCACGTGTAAATAACTAAATATTCCAGGCCGCCATCTACTGACCGGTCCTCACACACTGTACTGCACTCACTGTGTGTCACGTCACGTGTAGCCAGGCAAGGCAGGCAGTTCACGTGTAAATAACTAAATATTCCTGGCCGCCATCCACTGATCGGTCCTCACACACAGTACTGAACTCACTGTGTGGAACGTCACGTGTAGCCAGGCACGGCAGGCAGTTCACGTGTAAATAACTAAATATTCCAGGCCGCCATCCACTGACCGGTCCTCACACACTGTACTGCACTCAATGTGTGTCACGTCATGTGTAGCCAGGCACGGCAGGCAGTTCACGTGTAGCCAGGCAAGGCAGGCAGTTCACGTGTAAATAACAAAATATTCCTGGCACCCTTCCTCTGACCGGTCCTCACACACTGTACTGCACTCACTGTGTAACACGACACAAGTAGCGAGGGACGGCAGGCAGTTCACGTGTAAATAACTAAATATTCCGGACCGCCATCCACTGACCGGTCCTCAAACACTGTAGTGCACTCACTGTGTGTCACGTCACGTGTAGCCAGGCAAGTCAGGCAGTTCACGTGTAATTAACTAAATATTCCAGGCCACCATCCACTGATCGGTCCTCACACACTGTCCTGCACTTACTGTGTGGCACGTCACGTGTAGCCAGGCTCGGCAGGCAGTTCACTTGTAAATAACTAAATATTCCAGGCCGTCATCCATTGGCCTGTCCTCACACACTGTAGTGCACTCACTGTGTGTCACTTCACGTGTAGCCAGGCAGTTCACGTGTAGCCAGGTAAGGCAGGCAGTTCACGTGTAAATAACTAAATATTCCAGGCCGCCATCCACTGACCGGTCCTCACACACTGTACTGCACTCACTGTGTGGCACGTCACGTGTAGCCAGGTAAGGCAGGCAGTTCACATGTAAATAACTAATTATTCCAGGTAGTTAACCACTGACCGGTTTTCACACACTGTACTGCACTCACTGTGTGGCATGTCACGTGTAGCCAGGCACGGCAGGCAGTTCACGTGTAAATAACTAAATATTCCAGGCCGCCATCCACTGACCGTTCCTTACACACTGTACTGCACTCACTGTGTGGCATGTCACATGTAGCCAGGCTCGGCAGGCAGTTCAAGTGTAAATAACTAAATATTCCAGGCCGCAATCCACTTATCGGTCCTCACACACTGTACTGCACTCACTGTGTGTCACTTCACGTGTAGCCAGGCAGTTCACGTGTAGCCAGGTAAGGCAGGCAGTTCACGTGTAAATAACTAAATATTCCTTGCCGCCATCCACTGACCGGTCCTCACACACTGTACTGCACTCACTGTGTGGCACGTCACATGTAGCCAGGCACGGCAGGCAGTTCACGTGTAAATAACTAAATATTCCAGGCCGCCATCCACTGACCGGTCCTCACACACTGTAGTGCACTAACTCTGTGTCACGTCATGTGTAGCCAGGCACGGCAGGCAGTTCACGTGTAGCCAGGCAAGGCAGGCAGTTCACATGTAAATAACTAATTATTCCAGGCTGCAATCCACCGACCGGTCCTCACACACTGTACTGCACTCACTGTTTAACACGTCACAAGTAGCGAAGGACGGCAGGGAGCTCACGTGTAAATAACTAAATATTCCGGGTCGCAAACGACATACCGGTCCTCATACACTCTACTGCACTCACTGTGTGGCACGTCACGTGTAGCCAGGCACGGCAGGCAGTTCACGTGTAAATAACTAAATATTCCAGGCCGCCATCCACTGACCGGTCCTCACACACTGTACTGCACTCACTTTGTGGCACATCACGTGTAGCCAGGCACGGCAGGCAGTTTACGTGTAAAAACTAAATATTCCGGGCCGCCATCCACTGACCGGTTCTCACACACTGTAGTGCACTCATTGTGTGTCACGTCACATGTAGCCAGGCAAGGCAGGCAGTTCACGTGTAAATAACTAAATATTCCAGGCCGCCATCAACTGACCGGTCCTCACACACTGTACTGCACTTACTGTGTGGCACATCGCAACTAGCCAGGCACGGCAGGCAGTTCACATGTAAATAACTAAATATTCCAAGCCCCAATTCACTGATCGGTCCTAACACACTGTACTGCACTCACTGTGTGGCAGGTCACGTGTAGCCAGGCTAGGCAGGCAGTTCACATGTAAATAACTAAATATTCCGGGCCGCCATCCACTGACAGGTCCTCACACACTGTACTGCACTCACTGTGTAACACGTCACAAGTAGCGAGGGACAACAGGCAGTTCACGTGTAAATAACTAAATATTCCAGGCCGCCATCCACTGACCAGTCCTCACACACTGTACTGCACTCACTGTGTGGCACCTCACATGTAGCCAGGCACGGCAGGCAGTTCACGTGTAAATAAGTAAATATTCCAGGCCGCCATTCAATGACCGGTCCTCACACACTGTACTGCACTCACTGTGTGTCATGTCACGTGTAGCCAGGCACGGCAGGCAGTTTACGTATAAATAACTAAATATTCCAAGCCGCCATTCACTGACCGGTCCACACACACTGTAGTGCACTAACTGTGTGTCACGTCATGTATAGCCAGGCACGGCAGGCAGTTCACGTGTAAATAACTAAATATTCCAGGCCGCCATCCACTGACCGGTCGTCACACACTGTACTGCTCTCACTGTGTGGCACGTCACGTGTAACCAGGCAGTTTACGTGTAGCCAGGTAAGGCAGGCAGTTCACGTGTAAATAACTATATATTTTAGGCCGCCATCCACTGATCGGTCCTCACACACTGTCCTGCACTCACTGTGTGGCATTTCACGTGTAGCCAGGCACGGCAGGCAGTTCACGTGTAAATAACTAAATATTCTAGGCCGCAATCCACTGATCGGTCCTCACACACTGTAGTGCACTCACTGTGTGGCACGTCACGTGTAGCCAGGCTCGGCAGGCAGCTCACATGTAAATACCTAAATAATCCAGGCCGCCATTCACTGACCAGTCCTCACACACTGTAGTGCACTCACTGTGTGTCACGTCACGTGTAGCCAGGCACGACAGGCATTTTACGTGCAAATAACTAAATATTCCAGGCCACCATCCACTGACCGGTCCTCACACACTGTACTGCACTCACTGTGTGGCACGTCACGTGTAGCCAGGTAAGGCAGGCAGTTCACATGTAAATAACTAATTATTCCAGGTAGTTATCCACTGACCGGTTTTCACACACTGTACTGCACTCACTGTGTGTCACTTCACGTGTAGCCAGGCAGTTCTCGTGTAGCCAGGTAAGGCAAGCAGTTCACGTGTAAATAACTAAATATTCCAGGCCGCCATCCACTGACCGTTCCTCACACACTGTACTGCACTCACTGTGTTGCACGTCACATGTAGCCAGGCACGGCAGGCAGTTCACGTGTAAATAACTAAATATTCCAGGCCGCCATCCACTGACCGGTCCTCACACACTGTAGTGCACTAACTGTGTGTCACGTCATGTGTAGCCTGGCACGGCAGGCAGTTCACGTGTAGCCAGGCAAGGCAGGCAGTTCACATGTAAATAACTAAATATTCCAGGCTGCAATCCACCGACCGGTCCTCACACACTGTACTGCACTCACTGTGTAACACGTCACAAGTAGCGAGGGACGGCAGGCAGCTCACGTGTAAATAACTAATTATTCCGGGTCGCAAACCACATACCGGTCCTCATACACTGTACTGCACTCACTGTGTGGCACGTCACGTGTAGCCAGGCAAGGCAGGCAGTTTACGTGTAAAAACTAAATATTCCGGGCCGCCATCCACTGACCGGTTCTCACACACTGTAGTGCACTCACTGTGTGTCACGTCATGTGTAGCCAGGCAAGGCAGGCAGTTCACGTGCAGCCAGGCAAGGCAGGCAGTTCACGTTTAAATAACAAAATATTCCTGGCCGCCTTCCTCTGACCGGTCCTCACACACTGTACTGCACTCACTGTGTAACACGACACAAGTAGCGAGGGACGGCAGGCAGTTCACGTGTAAATAACTAAATATTCCGGACCGCCATCCACTGACCGGTCCTCACACAGTGTAGTGCACTCACTGTGTGTCACGTCACGTGTAGCCAGGCAAGTCAGGCAGTTCACGTGTAAATAACTAAATATTCCAGGCCACCATCCACTGACCGGTCCTCACACACTGTACTGCACTCACTGTGTGGCACGTCACGTGTAGCCAGGCACGGCAGTCAGTTTACGTGTAAATAACTAAATATTCTAGGGCGCCATCCACTGACCTTTCGTCACACCCTGTACTGCACTCACTGTGTGGCATGCCACGTGTAGCAAGGCTCGGCAGGCAGTTCACGTGTAAATAAATAAATATTCCTGGCCGCCATCCACTAACCGGTTCTCACACACTGTACTGCACTTACTGTGTGGCACGTCATGTGTAGCCAGGCACGGCAGGCAGTTCACGTGTAAAAAACTAAATATTCCAGGCCGCCATCCACTGGCCTGTCCTCACACACTGTAGTGCACTCACTGTGTGTCACTTCACGTGTAGCCAGGCATTTCACGTGTAGCCAGGTAAGGCAGGCAGTTCACGTGTAAATAACTAAATATTCCAGGCCGCCATCCACTGACCGGTCCTCACACACTGTACTGCACTCACTGTGTGGCACGTGACGTGTAGCCAGGTAAGGCAGGCAGTTCACATGTAAATAACTAATTATTCCAGGTAGTTATCCACTGACCGGACCTCACACACTGCACTGCACTCACTGTGTGGCATGTCACGTGTAGCCAGGCACGGCAGGCAGTTCACGTGTAAATAACTAAATATTCCAGGCCGCCATCCACTGACCGTTCCTTACACACTGTACTGCACTCACTGTGTGGCATGTCACATGTAGCCAGGCTCGGCAGGCAGTTCAAGTGTAAATAACTAAATATTCCAGGCCGCAATCCACTTATCGGTCCTCACACACTGTACTGCACTCACTGTGTGTCACTTCACGTGTAGCCAGGCAGTTCACGTGTAGCCAGGCACGGCAGGCAGTTCACGTGTAAATAACTAAATATTCCAGGCCGCTATCCACTGACCGGTTCTCACACACTGTACTGCACTCACTGTTTGGCACATCATATGTAGCCAGGCTCGTCAGGCAGTTCACGTGTAAATAACTAAATATTCCAGGCCGCCATCCACTGACCAGTCCTCACACACTGTACTGCACTCACTGTGTGGCACGTCACGTGTAGCCAGGTAAGGCAGGCAGTTCACATGTAAATAACTAATTATTCCAGGTAGTTATCCACTGACCGGTTTTCACACACTGTACTGCACTCACTGTGTGGCATGTCACGTGTAGCCAGGCACGGCAGGCAGTTCACGTGTAAATAACTAAATATTCCAGGCCGCCATCCACTGACCGTTCCTTACACACTGTACTGCACTCACTGTGTGGCATGTCACATGTAGCCAGGCTCGGCAGGCAGTTCAAGTGTAAATAACTAAATATTCCAGGCCGCAATCCACTTATCGGTCCTCACACACTGTACTGCACTCACTGTGTGTCACTTCACGTGTAGCCAGGCAGTTCACGTGTAGCCAGGTATGGCAGGCAGTTCACGTGTAAATAACTAAATATTCCAGGCCGCCATCCACTGATCGGTCCTCACACACTGTACTGCACTCACTGTGTGGCACGTCGCATGTAGCCAGGCACGGCAGGTAGTTCATGGGTAAATAACTAAATATTCCAGGCCGCCATCCACTGACCAGTCCTCACACACTGTACTGCACTCACTGTGTGGCATGTCACATGTAGCCAGGCTCGGCAGGCAGTTCAAGTGTAAATAACTAAATATTCCAGGCCGCAATCCACTTATCGGTCCTCACACACTGTACTGCACTCACTGTGTGTCACTTCACGTGTAGCCAGGCAGTTCACGTGTAGCCAGGTAAGGCAGGCAATTCACGTGTAAATAACTAAATATTCCAGGCTGCCATCCACTGACCAGTCCTCACACACTGTACTGCACTCACTGTGTGTCACGTCACATGTAGCCAGGCACGGCAGTCAGTTTACGTGTAAATAACTAGATATTACAAGCCGCCATCCATTAACCGGTCCTCACACACTGTAGTGCACTCACTGTGTGTCACGTCACGTGTAGCCAGGCACGGCAGGCAGTTCACGTGTAAATAACTGAATATTCCAGGCCGCCATCCACTGGCCGGTCCTCACACACTGTAGTGCACTCACTGTGTGTCACTTCACGTTTAGCCAGGCAGTTCACGTGTAGCCAGGTAAGGCAGGCAGTTCACGTGTAAATAACTAAATATTCCAGGCCGCCATCCACTGACCGGTCCTCACACACTGTAGTGCACTAACTGTGTGTCACGTCATGTGTAGCCTGGCACGGCAGGCAGTTCACGTGTAGCCAGGCAAGGCAGGCAGTTCACATGTAAATAACTAAATATTCCAGGCTGCAATCCACCGACCGGTCCTCACACACTGTACTGCACTCACTGTGTAACACGTCACAAGTAGCGAGGGACGGTAGGCAGCTCACGTGTAAATAACTAAATATTCCGAGTCGCAAACCACATACCGGTCCTCATACACTGTACTGCACTCACTGTGTGGCACGTCACGTGTAGCCAGGCAAGGCAGGCAGTTCACGTGTAAATAACTAAATATTCCAGGCCGCCATCCACTGACCGGTCCTCACACACTGTACTGCACTCACTTTGTGGAACATCACGTGTAGCCAGGCACGGCAGGCAGTTCACGTGTAAATAACTAAATATTCCAGGCCGCCATCCACTGACCGGTCCTCACACACTGTAGTGCACTAACTCTGTGTCACGTCATGTGTAGCCAGGCACGGCAGGCAGTTCACGTGTAGCCAGGCAAGGCAGGCAGTTCACATGTAAATAACTAATTATTCCAGGCTGCAATCCACCGACCGGTCCTCACACACTGTACTGCACTCACTGTGTAACACGTCACAAGTAGCGAAGGACGGCAGGGAGCTCACGTGTAAATAACTAAATATTCCGGGTCGCAAACGACATACCGGTCCTCATACACTCTACTGCACTCACTGTGTGGCACGTCACGTGTAGCCAGGCACGGCAGGCAGTTCACGTGTAAATAACTAAATATTCCAGGCCGCCATCCACTGACCGGTCCTCACACACTCTACTGCACTCACTTTGTGGCACATCACGTGTAGCCAGGCACGGCAGGCAGTTTACGTGTAAAAACTAAATATTCCGGGCCGCCATCCACTGACCGGTTCTCACACACTGTAGTGCACTCATTGTGTGTCACGTCACATGTAGCCAGGCAAGGCAGGCAGTTCACGTGTAAATAACTAAATATTCCAGGCCGCCATCAACTGACCGGTCCTCACACACTGTACTGCACTTACTGTGTGGCACATCGCAACTAGCCAGGCACGGCAGGCAGTTCACATGTAAATAACTAAATATTCCAAGCCCCAATTCACTGATCGGTCCTAACACACTGTACTGCACTCACTGTGTGGCAGGTCACGTGTAGCCAGGCTAGGCAGGCAGTTCACATGTAAATAACTAAATATTCCGGGCCGCCATCCACTGACAGGTCCTCACACACTGTACTGCACTCACTGTGTAACACGTCACAAGTAGCGAGGGACAACAGGCAGTTCACGTGTAAATAACTAAATATTCCAGGCCGCCATCCACTGACCAGTCCTCACACACTGTACTGCACTCACTATGTGGCACCTCACATGTAGCCAGGCACGGCAGGCAGTTCACGTGTAAATAAGTAAATATTCCAGGCCGCCATTCACTGACCGGTCCTCACACACTGTACTGCACTCACTGTGTGTCATGTCACGTGTAGCCGGGCACGGCAGGCAGTTTACGTATAAATAACTAAATATTCCAGGCCGCCATTCACTGACCGGTCCACACACACTGTAGTGCACTAACTGTGTGTCACGTCATGTATAGCCAGGCACGGCAGGCAGTTCACGTGTAAATAACTAAATATTCCAGGCCGCCATCCACTGACCGGTCGTCACACACTGTACTGCTCTCACTGTGTGGCACGTCACGTGTAACCAGGCAGTTTACGTGTAGCCAGGTAAGGCAGGCAGTTCACGTGTAAATAACTATATATTTTAGGCCGCCATCCACTGATCGGTCCTCACACACTGTACTGCACTCACTGTGTGGCATTTCACGTGTAGCCAGGCACGGCAGGCAGTTCACGTGTAAATAACTAAATATTCTAGGCCGCAATCCACTGATCGGTCCTCACACACTGTAGTGCACTCACTGTGTGGCACGTCACGTGTAGCCAGGCTCGGCAGGCAGCTCACATGTAAATACCTAAATAATCCAGGCCGCCATTCACTGACCAGTCCTCACACACTGTAGTGCACTCACTGTGTGTCACGTCACGTGTAGCCAGGCACGACAGGCATTTTACGTGCAAATAACTAAATATTCCAGGCACGGCAGGCAGTTCACGTGTAAATAACTAAATATTCCAGGCCGCCATCCACTGACCGGTCCTCACACACTGTAGTGCACTAACTGTGTGTCACGTCATGTGTAGCCTGGCACGGCAGGCAGTTCACGTGTAGCCAGGCAAGGCAGGCAGTTCACATGTAAATAACTAAATATTCCAGGCTGCAATCCACCGACCGGTCCTCACACACTGTACTGCACTCACTGTGTAACACGTCACAAGTAGCGAGGGACGGCAGGCAGCTCACGTGTAAATAACTAAATATTCCGGGTCGCAAACCACATACCGGTCCTCATACACTGTACTGCACTCACTGTGTGGCACGTCACGTGTAGCCAGGCAAGGCAGGCAGTTTACGTGTAAAAACTAAATATTCCGGGCCGCCATCCACTGACCGGTTCTCACACACTGTAGTGCACTCACTGTGTGTCACGTCATGTGTAGCCAGGCAAGGCAGGCAGTTCACGTGCAGCCAGGCAAGGCAGGCAGTTCACGTTTAAATAACAAAATATTCCTGGCCGCCTTCCTCTGACCGGTCCTCACACACTGTACTGCACTCACTGTGTAACACGACACAAGTAGCGAGGGACGGCAGGCAGTTCACGTGTAAATAACTAAATATTCCGGACCGCCATCCACTGACCGGTCCTCACACAGTGTAGTGCACTCACTGTGTGTCACGTCACGTGTAGCCAGGCAAGTCAGGCAGTTCACGTGTAAATAACTAAATATTCCAGGCCACCATCCACTGACCGGTCCTCACACACTGTACTGCACTCACTGTGTGGCACGTCACGTGTAGCCAGGCACGGCAGTCAGTTTACGTGTAAATAACTAAATATTCTAGGGCGCCATCCACTGACCTTTCCTCACACCCTGTACTGCACTCACTGTGTGGCATGCCACGTGTAGCAAGGCTCGGCAGGCAGTTCACGTGTAAATAAATAAATATTCCAGGCCGCCATCCACTAACCGGTTCTCACACACTGTACTGCACTTACTGTGTGGCACGTCATGTGTAGCCAGGCATTTCACGTGTAGCCAGGTAAGGCAGGCAGTTCACGTGTAAATAACTAAATATTCCAGGCCGCCATCCACTGACCGGTCCTCACACACTGTACTGCACTCACTGTGTGGCACGTGACGTGTAGCCAGGTAAGGCAGGCAGTTAAAATGTAAATAACTAATTATTCCAGGTAGTTATCCACTGACCGGACCTCACACACTGCACTGCACTCACTGTGTGGCATGTCACGTGTAGCCAGGCACGGCAGGCAGTTCACGTGTAAATAACTAAATATTCCAGGCCGCCATCCACTGACCGTTCCTTACACACTGTACTGCACTCACTGTGTGGCATGTCACATGTAGCCAGGCTCGGCAGGCAGTTCAAGTGTAAATAACTAAATATTCCAGGACGCAATCCACTTATCGGTCCTCACACACTGTACTGCACTCACTGTGTGTCACTTCACGTGTAGCCAGGCAGTTCACGTGTAGCCAGGCACGGCAGGCAGTTCACGTGTAAATAACTAAATATTCCAGGCCGCTATCCACTGACCGGTTCTCACACACTGTACTGCACTCACTGTTTGGCACATCATATGTAGCCAGGCTCGTCAGGCAGTTCACGTGTAAATAACTAAATATTCCAGGCCGCCATCCACTGACCAGTCCTCACACACTGTACTGCACTCACTGTGTGGCACGTCACGTGTAGCCAGGTAAGGCAGGCAGTTCACATGTAAATAACTAATTATTCCAGGTAGTTATCCACTGACCGGTTTTCACACACTGTACTGCACTCACTGTGTGGCATGTCACGTGTAGCCAGGCACGGCAGGCAGTTCACGTGTAAATAACTAAATATTCCAGGCCGCCATCCACTGACCGTTCCTTACACACTGTACTGCACTCACTGTGTGGCATGTCACATGTAGCCAGGCTCGGCAGGCAGTTCAAGTGTAAATAACTAAATATTCCAGGCTGCAATCCACTTATCGGTCCTCACACACTGTATTGCACTCACTGTGTGTCACTTCACGTGTAGACAGGCAGTTCACGTGTAGCCAGGTATGGCAGGCAGTTCACGTGTAAATAACTAAATATTCCAGGCCGCCATCCACTGATCGGTCCTCACACACTGTACTGCACTCACTGTGTGGCACGTCGCATGTAGCCAGGCACGGCAGGTAGTTCATGGGTAAATAACTAAATATTCCAGGCCGCCATCCACTGACCAGTCCTCACACACTGTACTGCACTCACTGTGTGGCATGTCACATGTAGCCAGGCTCGGCAGGCAGTTCAAGTGTAAATAACTAAATATTCCAGGCCGCAATCCACTTATCGGTCCTCACACACTGTACTGCACTCACTGTGTGTCACTTCACGTGTAGCCAGGCAGTTCACGTGTAGCCAGGTAAGGCAGGCAATTCACGTGTAAATAAATAATATTCCAGGCTGCCATCCACTGACCAGTCCTCACACACTGTACTGCACTCACTGTGTGGCATGTCACATGTAGCCAGGCACGGCAGGCAGTTCACGTGTAAATAACTGAATATTCCAGGCCGCCATCCACTGGCCGGTCCTCACACACTGTAGTGCACTCACTGTGTGTCACTTCACGTTTAGCCAGGCAGTTCACGTGTAGCCAGGTAAGGCAGGCAGTTCACGTGTAAATAACTAAATATTCCAGGCCGCCATCCACTGACCGGTCCTCACACACTGTAGTGCACTAACTGTGTGTCACGTCATGTGTAGCCTGGCACGGCAGGCAGTTCACGTGTAGCCAGGCAAGGCAGGCAGTTCACATGTAAATAACTAAATATTCCAGGCTGCAATCCACCGACCGGTCCTCACACACTGTACTGCACTCACTGTGTAACACGTCACAAGTAGCGAGGGACGGTAGGCAGCTCACGTGTAAATAACTAAATATTCCGGGTCGCAAACCACATACCGGTCCTCATACACTGTACTGCACTCACTGTGTGGCACGTCACGTGTAGCCAGGCAAGGCAGGCAGTTCACGTGTAAATAACTAAATATTCCAGGCCGCCATCCACTGACCGGTCCTCACACACTGTACTGCACTCACTTTGTGGAACATCACGTGTAGCCAGGCACGGCAGGCAGTTCACGTGTAAATAACTAAATATTCCAGGCCGCCATCCACTGACCGGTCCTCACACACTGTAGTGCACTAACTCTGTGTCACGTCATGTGTAGCCAGGCACGGCAGGCAGTTCACGTGTAGCCAGGCAAGGCAGGCAGTTCACATGTAAATAACTAATTATTCCAGGCTGCAATCCACCGACCGGTCCTCACACACTGTACTGCACTCACTGTGTAACACGTCACAAGTAGCGAGGGACGGTAGGCAGCTCACGTGTAAATAACTAAATATTCCGGGTCGCAAACCACATACCGGTCCTCACACACTGTATTTCACTCACTGTGTGGCACGTCACGTGTAGCCAGGCAAGGCAGGCAGTTCACGTGTAAATAACTAAATATTCCAGGCCGCCATCCACTGACCGGTCCTCACACACTGTACTGCACTCACTTTGTGGAACATCACGTGTAGCCAGGCCCGGCAGGCAGTTTACGTGTAAAAACTAAATATTCCGGGCCGCCATCCACTGACCGGTTCTCACACACTGTAGTGCACTCACTGTGTGTCACGTCATGTGTAGCCAGGCACGGCAGGCAGTTCACGTGCAGCCAGGCAAGGCAGGCAGTTCACGTTTAAATAATAAAATATTCCTGGCCGCCTTCCTCTGACCGGTCCTCACACACTGTACTGCACTCACTGTGTAACACGACACAAGTAGCGAGGGACGGCAGGCAGTTCACGTGTAAATAACTAAATATTCCGGACCGCCATACACTGACCGGTCCTCAAACACTGTAGTGCACTCACTGTGTGTCACGTCACGTGTAGCCAGGCAAGTCAGGCAGTTCACGTGTAATTAACTAAATATTCCAGGCCACCATCCACTGACCAGTCCTCACACACTGTACTGCACTCACTGTGTGGCACGTCACGTGTAGCCAGGCTCGGCAGGCAGTTCACTTGTAAATAACTAAATATTCCAGGCCGTCATCCATTGGCCTGTCCTCACACACTGTAGTGCACTCACTGTGTATCACTTCACGTGTAGCCAGGCAGTTCACGTGTAGCCAAGTAAGGCAGGCAGTTCACGTGTAAATAACTAAATATTCCAGGCCGCCATCCACTGACCGGTCCTCACACACTGTACTGCACTCACTGTGTGGCACGTCACGTGTAGCCAGGTAAGGCAGGCAGTTCACGTGTAAATAACTAAATATTCCAGGCCGCCATCCACTGACCGTTCCTTACACACTGTACTGCACTCACTGTGTGGCATGTCACATGTAGCCAGGCTCGGCAGGCAGTTCAAGTGTAAATAACTAAATATTCCAGGCCGCAATCCACTTATCGGTCCTCACACACTGTACTGCACTCACTGTGTGTCACTTCACGTGTAGCCAGGCAGTTCACGTGTAAATAACTAAATATTCCTTGCCGCCATCCACTGACCGGTCCTCACACACTGTACTGCACTCACTGTGTGGCACGTCACGTGTAGCCAGGCAAGGCAGGCAGTTTACGTGTAAAAACTAAATATTCCGGGCCGCCATCCACTGACCGGTTCTCACACACTGTAGTGCACTCACTGTGTGTCACGTCATGTGTAGCCAGGCAAGGCAGGCAGTTCACGTGCAGCCAGGCAAGGCAGGCAGTTCACGTTTAAATAACAAAATATTCCTGGCCGCCTTCCTCTGACCGGTCCTCACACACTGTACTGCACTCACTGTGTAACACGACACAAGTAGCGAGGGACGGCAGGCAGTTCACGTGTAAATAACTAAATATTCCGGACCGCCATCCACTGACCGGTCCTCACACAGTGTAGTGCACTCACTGTGTGTCACGTCACGTGTAGCCAGGCAAGTCAGGCAGTTCACGTGTAAATAACTAAATATTCCAGGCCACCATCCACTGACCGGTCCTCACACACTGTACTGCACTCACTGTGTGGCACGTCACGTGTAGCCAGGCACGGCAGTCAGTTTACGTGTAAATAACTAAATATTCTAGGGCGCCATCCACTGACCTTTCCTCACACCCTGTACTGCACTCACTGTGTGGCATGCCACGTGTAGCAAGGCTCGGCAGGCAGTTCACGTGTAAATAAATAAATATTCCAGGCCGCCATCCACTAACCGGTTCTCACACACTGTACTGCACTTACTGTGTGGCACGTCATGTGTAGCCAGGCATTTCACGTGTAGCCAGGTAAGGCAGGCAGTTCACGTGTAAATAACTAAATATTCCAGGCCGCCATCCACTGACCGGTCCTCACACACTGTACTGCACTCACTGTGTGGCACGTGACGTGTAGCCAGGTAAGGCAGGCAGTTCACATGTAAATAACTAATTATTCCAGGTAGTTATCCACTGACCGGACCTCACACACTGCACTGCACTCACTGTGTGGCATGTCACGTGTAGCCAGGCACGGCAGGCAGTTCACGTGTAAATAACTAAATATTCCAGGCCGCCATCCACTGACCGTTCCTTACACACTGTACTGCACTCACTGTGTGGCATGTCACATGTAGCCAGGCTCGGCAGGCAGTTCAAGTGTAAATAACTAAATATTCCAGGACGCAATCCACTTATCGGTCCTCACACACTGTACTGCACTCACTGTGTGTCACTTCACGTGTAGCCAGGCAGTTCACGTGTAGCCAGGCACGGCAGGCAGTTCACGTGTAAATAACTAAATATTCCAGGCCGCTATCCACTGACCGGTTCTCACACACTGTACTGCACTCACTGTTTGGCACATCATATGTAGCCAGGCTCGTCAGGCAGTTCACGTGTAAATAACTAAATATTCCAGGCCGCCATCCACTGACCAGTCCTCACACACTGTACTGCACTCACTGTGTGGCACGTCACGTGTAGCCAGGTAAGGCAGGCAGTTCACATGTAAATAACTAATTATTCCAGGTAGTTATCCACTGACCGGTTTTCACACACTGTACTGCACTCACTGTGTGGCATGTCACGTGTAGCCAGGCACGGCAGGCAGTTCACGTGTAAATAACTAAATATTCCAGGCCGCCATCCACTGACCGTTCCTTACACACTGTACTGCACTCACTGTGTGGCATGTCACATGTAGCCAGGCTCGGCAGGCAGTTCAAGTGTAAATAACTAAATATTCCAGGCTGCAATCCACTTATCGGTCCTCACACACTGTATTGCACTCACTGTGTGTCACTTCACGTGTAGACAGGCAGTTCACGTGTAGCCAGGTATGGCAGGCAGTTCACGTGTAAATAACTAAATATTCCAGGCCGCCATCCACTGATCGGTCCTCACACACTGTACTGCACTCACTGTGTGGCACGTCGCATGTAGCCAGGCACGGCAGGTAGTTCATGGGTAAATAACTAAATATTCCAGGCCGCCATCCACTGACCAGTCCTCACACACTGTACTGCACTCACTGTGTGGCATGTCACATGTAGCCAGGCTCGGCAGGCAGTTCAAGTGTAAATAACTAAATATTCCAGGCCGCAATCCACTTATCGGTCCTCACACACTGTACTGCACTCACTGTGTGTCACTTCACGTGTAGCCAGGCAGTTCACGTGTAGCCAGGTAAGGCAGGCAATTCACGTGTAAATAAATAATATTCCAGGCTGCCATCCACTGACCAGTCCTCACACACTGTACTGCACTCACTGTGTGGCATGTCACATGTAGCCAGGCACGGCAGGCAGTTCACGTGTAAATAACTGAATATTCCAGGCCGCCATCCACTGGCCGGTCCTCACACACTGTAGTGCACTCACTGTGTGTCACTTCACGTTTAGCCAGGCAGTTCACGTGTAGCCAGGTAAGGCAGGCAGTTCACGTGTAAATAACTAAATATTCCAGGCCGCCATCCACTGACCGGTCCTCACACACTGTAGTGCACTAACTGTGTGTCACGTCATGTGTAGCCTGGCACGGCAGGCAGTTCACGTGTAGCCAGGCAAGGCAGGCAGTTCACATGTAAATAACTAAATATTCCAGGCTGCAATCCACCGACCGGTCCTCACACACTGTACTGCACTCACTGTGTAACACGTCACAAGTAGCGAGGGACGGTAGGCAGCTCACGTGTAAATAACTAAATATTCCGGGTCGCAAACCACATACCGGTCCTCATACACTGTACTGCACTCACTGTGTGGCACGTCACGTGTAGCCAGGCAAGGCAGGCAGTTCACGTGTAAATAACTAAATATTCCAGGCCGCCATCCACTGACCGGTCCTCACACACTGTACTGCACTCACTTTGTGGAACATCACGTGTAGCCAGGCACGGCAGGCAGTTCACGTGTAAATAACTAAATATTCCAGGCCGCCATCCACTGACCGGTCCTCACACACTGTAGTGCACTAACTCTGTGTCACGTCATGTGTAGCCAGGCACGGCAGGCAGTTCACGTGTAGCCAGGCAAGGCAGGCAGTTCACATGTAAATAACTAATTATTCCAGGCTGCAATCCACCGACCGGTCCTCACACACTGTACTGCACTCACTGTGTAACACGTCACAAGTAGCGAGGGACGGTAGGCAGCTCACGTGTAAATAACTAAATATTCCGGGTCGCAAACCACATACCGGTCCTCACACACTGTATTTCACTCACTGTGTGGCACGTCACGTGTAGCCAGGCAAGGCAGGCAGTTCACGTGTAAATAACTAAATATTCCAGGCCGCCATCCACTGACCGGTCCTCACACACTGTACTGCACTCACTTTGTGGAACATCACGTGTAGCCAGGCCCGGCAGGCAGTTTACGTGTAAAAACTAAATATTCCGGGCCGCCATCCACTGACCGGTTCTCACACACTGTAGTGCACTCACTGTGTGTCACGTCATGTGTAGCCAGGCACGGCAGGCAGTTCACGTGCAGCCAGGCAAGGCAGGCAGTTCACGTTTAAATAATAAAATATTCCTGGCCGCCTTCCTCTGACCGGTCCTCACACACTGTACTGCACTCACTGTGTGGCACGTCACGTGTAGCCAGGCTCGGCAGGCAGTTCACTTGTAAATAACTAAATATTCCAGGCCGTCATCCATTGGCCTGTCCTCACACACTGTAGTGCACTCACTGTGTATCACTTCACGTGTAGCCAGGCAGTTCACGTGTAGCCAAGTAAGGCAGGCAGTTCACGTGTAAATAACTAAATATTCCAGGCCGCCATCCACTGACCGGTCCTCACACACTGTACTGCACTCACTGTGTGGCACGTCACGTGTAGCCAGGTAAGGCAGGCAGTTCACGTGTAAATAACTAAATATTCCAGGCCGCCATCCACTGACCGTTCCTTACACACTGTACTGCACTCACTGTGTGGCATGTCACATGTAGCCAGGCTCGGCAGGCAGTTCAAGTGTAAATAACTAAATATTCCAGGCCGCAATCCACTTATCGGTCCTCACACACTGTACTGCACTCACTGTGTGTCACTTCACGTGTAGCCAGGCAGTTCACGTGTAAATAACTAAATATTCCTTGCCGCCATCCACTGACCGGTCCTCACACACTGTACTGCACTCACTGTGTGGCACGTCACATGTAGCCAGGCACGGCAGGCAGTTCACGTGTAAATAACTAAATATTCCAGGCCGCCATCCACTGACCGGTCCTCACACACTGTAGTGCACTAACTGTGTGTCACGTCATGTGTAGCCAGGCACGGCAGGCAGTTCACGTGTAGCCAGGCAAGGCAGGCAGTTCACATGTAAATAACTAATTATTCCAGGCTGCAATCCACCGACCGGTCCTCACACACTGTACTGCACTCACTGTGTAACACGTCACAAGTAGCGAAGGACGGCAGGCAGTTTACGTGTTAAAACTAAATATTCCGGGCCGCCATCCACTGACCGGTTCTCACACACTGTAGTGCACTCATTGTGTGTCACGTCACATGTAGCCAGGCAAGGCAGGCAGTTCACGTGTAAATAACTAAATATTCCAGGCCGCCATCAACTGACCGGTCCTCACACACTGTACTGCACTTACTGTGTGGCACATCGCAACTAGCCAGGCACGGCAGGCAGTTCACATGTAAATAACTAAATATTCCAAGCCCCAATTCACTGATCGGTCCTAACACACTGTACTGCACTCACTGTGTGGCAGGTCACTTGTAGCCAGGCTAGGCAGGCAGTTCACATGTAAATAACTAAATATTCCGGGCCGCCATCCACTGACAGGTCCTCACACACTGTACTGCACTCACTGTGTAACACGTCACAAGTAGCGAGGGACAACAGGCAGTTCACGTGTAAATAACTAAATATTCCAGGCCGCCATCCACTGACCAGTCCTCACACACTGTACTGCACTCACTGTGTGGCACCTCACATGTAGCCAGGCACGGCAGGCAGTTCACGTGTAAATAAGTAAATATTCCAGGCCGCCATTCACTGACCGGTCCTCACACACTGTACTGCACTCACTGTGTGTCATGTCACGTGTAGCCAGGCACGGCAGGCAGTTTACGTATAAATAACTAAATATTCCAAGCCGCCATTCACTGACCGGTCCACACACACTGTAGTGCACTAACTGTGTGTCACGTCATGTATAGCCAGGCACGGCAGGCAGTTCACGTGTAAATAACTAAATATTCCAGGCCGCCATCCACTGACCGGTCGTCACACACTGTACTGCTCTCACTGTGTGGCACGTCACGTGTAACCAGGCAGTTTACGTGTAGCCAGGTAAGGCAGGCAGTTCACGTGTAAATAACTATATATTTTAGGCCGCCATCCACTGATCGGTCCTCACACACTGTACTGCACTCACTGTGTGTCATTTCACGTGTAGCCAGGCACGGCAGGCAGTTCACGTGTAAATAACTAAATATTCTAGGCCGCAATCCACTGATCGGTCCTCACACACTGTAGTGCACTCACTGTGTGGCACGTCACGTGTAGCCAGGCTCGGCAGGCAGCTCACATGTAAATACCTAAATAATCCAGGCCGCCATTCACTGACCAGTCCTCACACACTGTAGTGCACTCACTGTGTGTCACGTCACGTGTAGCCAGGCACGACAGGCATTTTACGTGCAAATAACTAAATATTCCAGGCTGCCATCTACTGATCGGTCCTCACACACTGTAGTGCACTCACTGTGTGTCACGTCACGTGTAGCCAGGCACGGCAGGCAGTTCACGTGTAAATAACTAAATATTACAGGCCGCCATCCACTGACCGGTCCTCACACACTGTACTGCACTCACTGTGTGGCACGTCACGTGTAGCCAGGTAAGGCAGGCAGTTCACGTGTAAATAACTATATATTTTAGGCCGCCATCCACTGATTGGTCCTCACACACTGTACTGCACTCACTGTGTGGCATTTCACGTGTAGCCAGGCACGGCAGGCAGTTCACGTGTAAATAACTAAATATTCTAGGCCGCAATCCACTGATCGGTCCTCACACACTGTAGTGCACTCACTGTGTGGCACGTCACGTGTAGCCAGGCTCGGCAGGCAGCTCACATGTAAATACCTAAATAATCCAGGCCGCCATTCACTGACCAGTCCTCACACACTGTAGTGCACTCACTGTGTGTCACGTCACGTGTAGCCAGGCACGACAGGCATTTTACGTGCAAATAACTAAATATTCCGGGCTGCCATCTACTGATCGGTCCTCACACACTGTAGTGCACTCACTGTGTGTCACGTCACGTGTAGCCAGGCACGGCAGGCAGTTCACGTGTAAATAACTAAATATTACAGGCCGCCATCCACTGACCGGTCCTCACACACTGTACTGCACTCACTGTGTGGCACGTCACGTGTAGCCAGGTAAGGCAGGCAGTTCACGTGTAAATAACTAAATATTCCAGGCCGCCATCCACTGACCGGTCCTCACACACTGTACTGCACTCACTGTGTGGCACGTCACATGTAGCCAGGTAAGGCAGGCAGTTCACATGTAAATAACTAATTATTCCAGGTAGTTATCCACTGACCGGTTTTCACACACTGTACTGCACTCACTGTGTGTCACTTCACGTGTAGCCAGGCAGTTCTCGTGTAGCCAGGTAAGGCAAGCAGTTCACGTGTAAATAACTAAATATTCCAGGCCGCCATCCACTGACCGTTCCTCACACACTGTACTGCACTCACTGTGTTGCACGTCACATGTAGCCAGGCACGGCAGGCAGTTCACGTGTAAATAACTAAATATTCCAGGCCGCCATCCACTGACCGGTCCTCACACACTGTAGTGCACTAACTGTTTGTCACGTCATGTGTAGCCTGGCACGGCAGGCAGTTCACGTGTAGCCAG
The DNA here is from genome assembly GCA_033782935.1 of Petrolisthes cinctipes. Classification (NCBI taxonomy): domain Eukaryota; kingdom Metazoa; phylum Arthropoda; class Malacostraca; order Decapoda; family Porcellanidae; genus Petrolisthes; species Petrolisthes cinctipes. Next base: position 53,304 of record JAWQEG010001488.1, read on the forward strand.
GCAAGGCAGGCAGTTCACATGTAAATAACTAAATATTCCAGGCTGCAATCCACCGACCGGTCCTCACACACTGTACTGCACTCACTGTGTAACACGTCACAAGTAGCGAGGGACGGCAGGCAGCTCACGTGTAAATAACTAAATATTCCGGGTCGCAAATCACATACCGGTCCTCATACACTGTACTGCACTCACTGTGTGGCACGTCACGTGTAGCCAGGCAAGGCAGGCAGTTTACGTGTAAAAACTAAATATTCCGGGCCGCCATCCACTGACCGGTTCTCACACACTGTAGTGCACTCACTGTGTGTCACGTCATGTGTAGCCAGGCACGGCAGGCAGTTCACGTGCAGCCAGGCAAGGCAGGCAGTTCACGTTTAAATAACAAAATATTCCTGGCCACCTTCCTCTGACCGGTCCTCACACACTGTACTGCACTCACTGTGTAACACGACACAAGTAGCGAGGGACGGCAGGCAGTTCACGTGTAAATAACTAAATATTCCGGACCGCCATCCACTGACCGGTCCTCACACAGTGTAGTGCACTCACTGTGTGTCACGTCACGTGTAGCCAGGCAAGTCAGGCAGTTCACGTGTAAATAACTAAATATTCCAGGCCACCATCCAATGACCGGTCCTCACACACTGTACTGCACTCACTGTGTGGCACGTCACGTGTAGCCAGGCACGGCAGTCAGTTTACGTGTAAATAACTAAATATTCTAGGGCGCCATCCACTGACCTTTCCTCACACCCTGTACTGCACTCACTGTGTGGCATGCCACGTGTAGCAAGGCTCGGCAGGCAGTTCACGTGTAAATAAATAAATATTCCAGGCCGCCATCCACTAACCGGTTCTCACACACTGTACTGCACTCACTGTGTGGCACGTCATGTGTAGCCAGGCACGGTAGGCAGTTCACGTGTAAATAACTAAATATTCCAGGCCGCCATCCACTGGCCTGTCCTCACACACTGTAGTGCACTCACTGTGTGTCACTTCACGAGTAGCCAGGCATTTCACGTGTAGCCAGGTAAGGCAGGCAGTTCACGTGTAAATAACTAAATATTCCAGGCCGCCATCCACTGACCGGTCCTCACACACTGTACTGCACTCACTGTGTGGCACGTCACGTGTAGCCAGGTAAGGCAGGCAGTTCACATGTAAATAACTAATTATTCCAGGTAGTTATCCACTGACCGGACCTCACACACTGCACTGCACTCACTGTGTGGCATGTCACGTGTAGCCAGGCACGGCAGGCAGTTCACGTGTAAATAACTAAATATTCCAGGCCGCCATCCACTGACCGTTCCTTACACACTGTACTGCACTCACTGTGTGGCATGTCACATGTAGCCAGGCTCGGCAGGCAGTTCAAGTGTAAATAACTAAATATTCCAGGCCGCAATCCACTTATCGGTCCTCACACACTGTACTGCACTCACTGTGTGTCACTTCACGTGTAGCCAGGCAGTTCACGTGTAGCCAGGCACGGCAGGCAGTTCACGTGTATATAACTAAATATTCCAGGCCGCCATCCACTGACCAGTCCTCACACACTGTACTGCACTCACTGTGTGGCACGTCACGTGTAGCCAGGTAAGGCAGGCAGTTCACATGTAAATAACTATTTATTCCAGGTAGTTATCCACTGACCGGTTTTCACACACTGTACTGCACTCACTGTGTGGCATGTCACGTGTAGCCAGGCACGGCAGGCGGTTCACGTGTAAATAACTAAATATTCCAGGCCGCAATCCACTTATCGGTCCTCACACACTGTACTGCACTCACTGTGTGTCACTTCACGTGTAGCCAGGCAGTTCACCTGTAGCCAGGTATGGCAGGCAGTTCACGTGTAAATAACTAAATATTCCAGGCCGCCATCCACTGATCGGTCCTCACACACTGTACTGCACTCACTGTGTGGCACGTCACATGTAGCCAGGCACGGCAGGTAGTTCATGGGTAAATAACTAAATATTCCAGGCCGCCATCCACTGACCAGTCCTCACACACTGTACTGCACTCACTGTGTGTCAAGTCACATGTAGCCAGGCACGGCAGTCAGTTTACGTGTAAATAACTAGATATTACAAGCCGCCATCCAATAACCGGTCCTCACACACTGTAGTGCACTCACTGTGTGTCACGTCACGTGTAGCCAGGCACGGCAGGCAGTTCACGTGTAAATAATTAAATATTCCAGGCCGCCATCCACTGATCGGTTCTCACACACTGTACTGCACTCACTGTGTGGCACGTCACGTGTAGCCAGTCACGGCAGGCAGTTCACATGTAAATAACTAAATATTCCAAGCCCCAATCCACTGATCGGTCCTCATACACTGTACTGCACTCACTGTGTGGCAGGTCACGTGTAGCCAGGCTCGGCAGGCAGTTCACATGTAAATAACTAAATATTCCGGGCCGCCATCCACTGACCGGTCCTCACACACTGTACTGCACTCACTGTGTAACACGTCACGTGTAGCCAGGCTCGTCAGGCAGTTCACGTGTAAATAACTAAATATTCCAGGCCGCAATCCACTGACCAGTCCTCACACACTGTACTGCACTCACTGTGTGACACGTCACGTGTAGCCAGGTAAGGCAGGCAGTTCACATGTAAATAACTAATTATTCCAGGCTGCAATCCACTGACCAGTCCTCACACACTGTACTGCACTCACTGTGTGGCATGTCAAGTGTAGCCAGGCACGGCAGGCAGTTCACGTGTAGCCAGGCAAGGCAGGCAGTTCACATGTAAATAACTAAATATTCCAGGCTGCAATCCACCGACCGGTCCTCACACACTGTACTGCACTCACTGTGTAACACGTCACAAGTAGCTAGGGACGGCAGGCAGCTCACGTGTAAATAACTAAATATTCCGGGTCGCAAACCACATACCGGTCCTCATACACTGTACTGCACTCACTGTGTGTCACGTCACGTGTAGCCAGGCAAGGCAGGCAGTTCACGTGTAAATAACTAAATATTCCAGGCCGCCATCAACTGACCGGTCCTTACACACTGTACTGCACTCACTGTGTGGCACATCGCAACTAGCCAGGCACGGCAGGCAGTTCACAAGTAAATAACTAAATATTCCAAGCCCCAATCCACTGATCGGTCCTAACACACTGTACTGCACTCACTGTGTGGCAGGTCACGTGTAGCCAGGCTCGGTAGGCAGTTCACATGTAAATAACTAAATATTCCGGGCCGCCATCCACTGACCGGTCCTCACACACTGTACTGCACTCACTGTGTAACACGTCACAAGTAGCGAGGGACAACAGGCAGTTCACGTGTAAATAACTAAATATTCCAGGCCGCCATCCACTGACCAGTCCTCACACACTGTACTGCACTCACTGTGTGGCACGTCACATGTAGCCAGGCACGGCAGGCAGTTCACGTGTAAATAACTAAATATTCCAGGCTGCCATTCACTGACCGGTCCTCACACACTGTACTGCAATCACTGTGTGTCACGTCACGTGTAGCCAGGCACAGCAGGCAGTTTACGTATAAATTACTAAATATTCCAAGCCGCCATTCACTGACCGGTCCTCACACACTGTAGTGCACTAACTGTGTGTCACGTCACCTGTAACCAGGCAGTTCACGTGTAGCCAGGTAAGGCAGGCAGTTCACGTGTAAATAACTATATATTTTAGGCCGCCATCCACTGATCGGTCCTCACACACTGTACTGCACTCACTGTGTGGCACGTCACGTGTAGCCAGGCACGGCAGGCAGTTCACGTGTAAATAACTAAATATTCTTGGCCGCCATCCACTGATCGGTCCTCACACTCTGTACTGCACTCACTGTGTGGCACGTCACGTGTAGCCAGGCTCGGCAGGCAGCTCACATGTAAATACCTAAATAATCCAGGCCGCCATTCACTGACCAGTCCTCACACACTGAAGTGCACTCACTGTGTGTCACGTCACGTGTAGCCAGGCACGGCAGGCAGTTCACGTGTAAATAACTAAATATTACAGGCCGCCATCCACTGACCGGTCCTCACACACTGTACTGCACTCACTGTGTGGCACGTCACGTGTAGCCAGACTCGGCAGGCAGTTCACGAGTAAATAACTAAATATTCCTGGCCGCCATCCACTGATCGGTCCTCACACACTGTACTGCACTCACTGTGTGGCACGTCACGTGTAGCCAGGCACGGCAGGCAGTTCACGTGTAAATAACTAAATATTCCAGGCCGCCATCTACTGACCGGTCCTCACACACTGTACTGCACTCAATGTGTGTCACGTCATGTGTAGCCAGGCACGGCAGGCAGTTCAAGTGTAGCCAGGCAAGGCCGGCAGTTCACGTGTAAATAACAAAATATTCCTGGCCGCCTTCCTCTGACCGGTCCTCACACACTGTACTGCACTCACTGTGTGGCACGTCGAGTGTAGCCAGGCACGGCAGGCATTTCACGTGTAAATAACTAAATATTCCAGGCCGCCATCCACTGGCCTGTCCTCACACACTGTAGTGCACTCACTGTGTGTCACTACACGTGTAGCCAGGCAGTTCACGTGTAGCCAGGTATGGCAGGCAGTTCACGTGTAAATAACTAAATATTCCAGGCCGCCATCCACTGACCGGTCCTCACACACTGTACTGCACTCACTGTGTGGCATGTCACATGTAGCCAGGCTCGGCAGGCAGTTCAAGTGTAAATAACTAAATATTCTAGGCCGCAATCCACTTATCGGTCCTCACACACTGTACTGCACTCACTGTGTGTCACTTCACGTGTAGCCAGGCAGTTCACGTGTAGCCAGGTAAGGCAGGCAGTTCACGTGTAAATAACTAAATATTCCAGGCCGCCATCCACTGATCGGTCCTTACACACTGTACTGCACTCACTGTGTGGCACGTCACGTGTAGCCAGGCACGGCAGGCAGTTCACGTGTAAATAACTAAATATTCCAGGCCGCCATCCACTTACCGGTCCTCACACACTGTACTGCACTCACTGTGTGGCACGTCGCATGTAGCCAGGCACGGCAGTCAGTTTACGTGTAAATAACTAAATATTCCAGGCCGCCATCCACTGGCCGGTCCTCACACACTGTAGTGCACTCACTGTGTGTCACTTTACGTGTAGCCAGGCAGTTCACGTGTAGCCAGGTAAGGCAGGCAGTTCACGTGTAAATAACTAAATATTCCAGGCCGCAATCCACTTATCGGTCCTCACACACTGTACTGCACTCACTGTGTGTCACTTCACGTGTAGCCAGGCAGTTCACGTGTAGCCAGGCACGGCAGGCAGGTCACGTGTAAATAATTAAATATTCCTGGCCGCTATCCACTGACCGGTCCTCACACACTGTACTGCACTCACTGTGTGGCACGTCATGTGTAGCCAGGCACGGCAGGCAGTTCACGTGTAAATAACTAAATATTCCAGGCCGTCATCCACTGATCGGTCCTCACACACTGTACTGCACTCACTGTGTGGCACGTCACGTGTAGCCAGGCTCGGCAGGTAGTTCACTTGTAAATAACTAAATATTCCAGGTCGCCATCCTTTGACCGGTCCTCACACACTGTACTGCACTCACTGTGTGGCACGGCATGTGTAGCCAGGCACGGCAGGCAGTTCACGTGTAAATAACTAAATATTCCAGACCGTCATCCACTGACCGTTCCTTACACACTGTAGTGCACTCACTGTGTGTCACGTCACGTGTAGCCAGGCTCGGCAGGCAGTTCACGTGTAAATAACTAAATATTCCAGGCCGCCATCCACTGACCGGTCCTCACACACTGTAGTGCACTCACTGTGTGTCACGTCACGTGTAGCCAGGCACGGCAGGCAGTTCACGTGTAAATAACTAAATATTCCAGGCCGCCATCCACTGATCGGTCCTCACACACTGTACTGCACTCACTGTGTGGCTCGTCACGTGTAGCCAGGCACAGCAGGCAGTTCACGTGTAAATAACTAAATATTCCAGGCCGCCATCCACTGATCGGTCCTCACACACTGTACTGCACTCACTGTTTGGCTCGTCACGTGTAGCCAGGCACGGCAGCCAGTTCACGTATAAATAACTAAATATTCCAGGCCTAGGCACGGCAGCCAGTTCACGTGTAAATAACTAAATATTCCAGGCCGCCATCTACTGACAGGTCCTCACACACTGTACTGCACTCACTGTGTGGCACGTCACGTGTAGCCAGGCACGGCAGGCAGTTCACGTGTAAATAACTAAATATTCCGTGCCGCCATCCACTGACCGGTCCTCACACACTGTAGTGCACTCACTGTGTGGCACGTCACGTGTAGCCAGGCACGCCAGGCAGTTTACGTGTTAATAACTAAATATTCCAGGCCGCCATCCACTGATTGGTCCTCATACACTGTACTGCACTCACTTAGTGGCATGTCACGTGTAGCCAGGCACGGCAGGCTGTTCACATGTAAATAACTAAATATTCCAGGCCGCCATCCACTGACCGGTCGTCACACACTGTACTGCACTTACTGTGTGGCATGTCACGTGTAGCCAGGCACGGCAAGCAGTTCACGTGTAAATAACTAACATACACACAATTACATACATATACACTTACATACATACAGTCATACATACATACACACAAATATATACACATACACACACCATTAACGAAACATACACACACACACACACACACATACGTATATACATACAAACATATATATGCACTTACATACATACACAAACATATATATACACTTACATACATAGATAAACATACAACATACAAGCATACACACAAACATACTTACCAAATATAGCGAGTATATATAAACACGTGGTCATAGAGGAGAAAAAAAAAAAACACGTCTATCCCCCTCCACATCCCAAGAGGCACTGAGGTCCCCCGAGGTGGCTATCCAATATATATATATAGAGATTAAAAAATATTATATACTGTAGATACACACACATACATACATACATTCTCTCTCTCTCTCTCTCTCTCTCTCTCTCTCTCTCTCTCTCTCTCTCTCTCTCTCTCTCTCTCATACATACACACACATACATTCTCTCTATCTCTCTCTCTCTCTCTCTCTCTCTCTCTCTCTCTCTCTCTCTCTCTCTCTCTCTCTCTCTCTCTCTCTCTCGACAACCACCTTGCCGTCGGTGAGAGAGCTTGTGTGATCTGTTTGAATTTTGCTAGCTATGCTGGGGGACATTTAGTCCAGTTGGGTTACCCGTGCCAGAAAGGTAGCGTTATTAGGATCCTGACTAAGAGTTGTCAAATCTTCATGTTAATATTAAGTTTCACAACTGCTCTTCAACTGTCCTAAAAAAAAAAAAAAAAAAAAAAAAATCGTCATCACTTTCGATATAAGTTTTGAAGGGATCTCAGGCGTGTGGGGTACGAGTAATGGAGATGCCTCAGGACCCCGTAGGTATTCTCTTAGATTAATAAGCCTGACCAGCTCCCTGTGACCGTTCTTAGGTGCCTAAAGGCTCGACTGCTCTTTGGTGATAGAGCTTTCGTGCCTCGCTGGCTGCCAGGCCAGTAAAAGATCTCGGATTAAGTCGTGGACATTTAGTTACACTTCAAGCACCCCTGTCGAAAAATCAGAGTCCCATTTACTTAGGACTCTTGTGCTGCTCAGTTGGGAGCTGCGGCACGATTGGGGCCGTCCGGCCCAGGGGAGACCTTAGGGTTGGTGTGCTTGGCTCATAAGGTTTCTGTTGACTGAACGACCGAAAACCTTCTGGAAGTAGGCGGATGAGACTTATGCGAGACCAAATCACATTACCCTTTCTTTTGTATTATTGGTCTTAAATTGAATTAGAGCGAGATGACTGGTCCATCAGCAAGAAAATTTACATGTACTACATGCAAGGTGTACCGCTGGTGTGAGGACTTCAGCGGGAGGAGTGCGAGCGACCTAGACTCCTCGAGTGTCTGCGACTTTTACAAACTCGAGGAGAGGTTGATGAAGCACATCTCACTGCTCACGAAGGAGAACAACTCCCTAAAGGAGGAAGTTCTCCGAATGGACTCACAGAGGTGTGACTGCCATGTGAGAGACAAGGCAGTCCAAGGAGCTTCTTCACCGGAGAGCTCCACCACAGCGGTAAAGACCAAGAAGAAGAAGAACAAGAAGAAGAAGAACAAGAAGAACAACAACAACAATGAAGAGGGAAAAGAGACTGCAGAAGGAAAAGAGACTGCTGAAAAGTGTGATGGAAAAGAGGAGGGAAATATGGAGAAGGGAGAAAAACCCAAGAAGACAGTTGAGGAGGGATTAGAGGAAAGTGAGGAATCAAATAAGAAGGAAAAGAAAATGAAGAAGGAAAAGAAGACGAAGAAGAAGCAACCTGGAGGAAGTGACGAGCCCGGCAGGAATTCAAAACACTCTCGGGTTCCTCACAAGGCATCTCGTGCTCCTACCAAGGAGAGGCCTGTGGATATACACATTGTAGGTGATTCCCAGGCACGAGGGCTGCAATCCCTAATAGCAGATCGCCTTCACACTTCTGTGAAGGTGAATTGTTTGCCAGGTTGTGGCAATGCTGACCTCCGAAAGGAAGCTGAGAGGATCCAAACGTCCAGATCTGCTGTCATTGCACTCATGGTGAGTGGTAATGACATCTACCTGAAAAATGGTAGAGTAGGCATGACCGAAGGAGTCCTCTCGGATGTGATCGGTGCAGTAGATGACTGTGGGTTAAAAACCCGCAGAAGGGTAGTTGTTGGCATGCTCCCAAGGAGAGGCCCTTTAGGGACTGCTCTGTCAAAGAACATTGCAGTAAATCAGCGCCTGGCTGATTTGTGTACTGCCGAGGGGGTGTTCTTTGTGGACCCCTACTCCTCACTCTTTGGTAGAGACGACCTCTACCAGAGGGATGGCACACATCTCTCACTAAAGGGGAAAGAAGTGCTTTCCAAATTAATGGAAGACGCCGTCCGACGATGTCTCAGGAGCACTCGACCGAGCGTGGAGGAGAGCCCTCGTCGCTATGCTAGAGTGACCCCAGAGAAGACATTCGCTGAGATCCTGAAGAAGGATATCCCCAGCACTACCAAGACAATGACCAAACCGGGAAACGGAAGAGTATAGGGAGCCCTGCAGTTGGGGGTTCCCTGAAGGTTTTATTGTTCAACGCCAGGTCCATCCGAAACAAGTATTTGGAACTGCGGGCCCTCGTTGCGACAGAGGAACCCGAGATGGTGGCCATAATGGAGTCATGGTTGAGAACCTCAGACAGAGATCTTGAAGGGGAATTCGTGATTCCAGGCTACCAACTCTTCCACAAAGATAGAGAGGACAGAGGGGGTGGTGGTGTGCTGTTGTATGTAAAGAACTCTATCAAATCGATGACCTGCAATATCACATCGAACCACGAGCTCCTTGGAGTTGACCTAGAAATAGGCACTCCAAAATACAGAACCCTGCTGCTTTATAGACCCCCTGGACAACTCAATGAGATGGACAGGGACCTATACCAGTTGCTGGGTGAACTAGTGGATGGCAGGGTGTGCATCCTTATGGGGGACTTCAACACACATGTTGACTGGGAAACCAGAGAGCCCTCTGCCGAGAACACACCACTCTTGGAGTTTGTAAATGATGAATTCCTCACTCAATGGGTAAGGGAGCCAACAAGAGGTGCTAACATACTCAACTTGGTCCTCACCTCCGAGGATGACATCATTCAAGACCTCTCTGTAAACGAAGAAATAGGCGGAAGCGACCACAAGCTTATAAGATTTTCAGTTAAGGTCCCTAATATGGAGACCGTGACCCCGGTGCATAGAAAATTAGACATGGGGAGAGCGAACTTTGCAAGTCTTCGTGAAGGCGTTGCTGAAATGGAACTAGAGGAGGGAGAGAGTGCTGATGATCTGTGGAGGTCATTCTTGTCTTCCTTCATGGAACTTCAGTCGCGCTTTATTCCTCTGAAGGGAACAGGTCAGAAGTTCATTCAACCGAAGTGGTTTAATCGGGAAATCCGTAACCTACTAAGGGAGAGGAGAACTGCGTATCGTCGAGCGAAGGCGTCTGGGGACTTTGACAGTCATAGAAGACTGAATCGAAATGTGAAGTCCAAAATAAGGGCTGCTAAGCGTGCTGAGGAGGTCCGTGTGGCTAGACTCTGCAAAGAGAACCCCTAGGAGTTTTTCAGTTATGTGAATGGCCGTAAACCAATCCGACGCAGGATCGGTCCCTTGGTGAATGAGGATGGAGCATTGATGCACTCTGATGCAGAAAATGCTAACCTCTTAAATGAGTACTTCTCTTCAGTGTTCTCTGAGGAGAGTGGTCCCATTCCCGGATCTTTGGACTCCTTCAGTGAGAAGTTGGAGTCAATGGTCTTCACCCAAGAAGAAATCGAGAGAAAAATAATCGAATTAAAAGCAAACAAGTCTCCCGGTCCGGATAAGTTCTTACCTAGTGTGTTGAAAGAAGTGCATGGTGAAGTATCACGGCACCTGTGCATGGTCTTCAACAGGGTAATCCAGACTGGATGCGTTCCTAGAGACTGGCGTGAGGCAGAGGTGACTCCTATCTTCAAGAAGGGAGATGCTAGCCAACCGTCAAACTACAGACCCATCAGTTTAACCTCGATAGTCTGTAAACTCATGGAGAGCATCATGGTGGACAAAATAACAGCACACTTAGAATCAAATTTGCTACTGAGGGGTTCCCAGCATGGGTTCTGGCAGCACCGGTCATGCCTCACAAATCTGGTGGAATTCTTCCATTTTGTTTTCAGTGAGCATGATCGGGATAAAGCGGTCGATGTTGTCTACTTAGACTTTCAGAAAGCCTTTGATAAGGTACCCCACCGCCGCCTCCTTCGGAAAGTGCGTGCACTGGGCATAGACGGAAATGTGGCAAATTGGATAGAGAACTGGCTAAGTGACAGACGGCAGCGGGTGGTAGTGAATGGACAGGCTTCAGAGTGGGTGCCCGTTACTAGCGGTGTTCCCCAAGGTTCTGTTCTGGGACCACTACTGTTTATCATCTATGTTAATGACGTGGATGGTGACATGGTTGCCAAGATTTCCAAATTCGCCGATGATACTAAGCTTGGTATGAATGTCGCGAAAGAAGGAAATACTACCCGCTTACAAGAAGATCTTAGGAAGATCGGGGAGTGGTCTGACACGTGGCAAATGCCATTTAACGTGAACAAATGCAAAGTTATGCATATAGGCCACAGAAACCCCCGAACAGAATATAACCTTAAGGGCAATGCTCTCGTAAGCACTGATACTGAGAAAGACTTGGGTGTAACTATCACCAGCGACCTCAAGTTCTCAAAGCAGTGTATTGAGGCTGAGAAGAAAGCCCAAAGGATGTTAGGGTACATAAAGCGACAGTTTGGACACCGGAACAAGGAGATAGTACTTTGTCTGTACAATTCCCTTGTCCGACCGCACCTGGAGTATGCAGTCCAGTTTTGGAGTCCTTCTTACCGAAAGGATATCGCGAGATTGGAACGAGTGCAAGCCAGGGCAACCAAACTTATACCCTCTCTTATAGCTATAAAGAGCTATAAAGATCGGTTGGTAGAACTCGACCTGTTCTCTTTGGAAACCCGGAGACTGCGTGGTCAGTTTATTGAAGTGTTTAAAATACTACGAGGCTTTGACAATGTAGACTACAGGGACATTTTCCAACTCAGTGAGGGCACAACC
>JAWQEG010001488.1:72500-165549 GCA_033782935.1 Petrolisthes cinctipes
TGTGTGTATGTGTATGTATGTATGTATGTATGTGTATATGTGTATGTGTATGTATGTATGTATGTATGTATGTATGTATGTATGTATGTATGTGTATATGTGTATGTGTATATGTAATAATGTGTATGTATGTATGTGGAGGTGTAATAATAATAATAATAATATGTATGTATGTGTGTGTGCTTTGAATATACGAGTTTGAATACATACAGACACTCAAACATACACACAATAATACATATATACACACACACACATACATACACAAATGATAATATATAAACACAAACACACACACAGAAGAATACACACACACACACACACACACACAGAATACAGTCTCGTTTGTGTTGTTGTTTGTGTTGTTTTGGAGCTCTTGTTTGTGTTTTTTGTGTTGTTTGTGAGTTCTTGTTTGTGTGTTGTTGTTTCTGTGGTGTTGCTGGTGTTGTTTGTCTGTTGTGGTTCTGTGCATAGTTTTGTTGTGATTGTCTGTGTGTGTGTGTGTGTGTCCCTGGCTGATTGAGTGTTTAGTTGTGTGCTTACCATCTAGGCCTTGCCTGGCCTGATGGAGAGTGCGGATTCCTGCTTGGAGGCCGACTTGGCAATGTCGGAGGAAGACGAGTCTCCAATTGAGGATCACTGGCCTGAGCTGCCTTCTCGCAACCCTCCCCCCCTCTCCTCAATCACTCCGCAGCTCAGGTTGCAACCGTCCACCTCCTCAATCTCTACCAAGCGACCTGTTGATGCCTCGTCCGACTCCTCGCAGGATTCCGATGGTGTGGGCTGTTTGCCTCCGGCTGCCAAGACTGCCAAGGGTGCTTCAGCTGTGCACGACGTACCTTCTCTGCCTCACCCTGGTGTTTCTTCTTTGTATACCAACTCCTTGCCCTCGTCCAACCTTCCTGCTTTTGCCCTGAGAGATGCCTATGTCAAACTCATCTTCTCTGGAAACCCATCTACAGACACAAAGCTGCGTTGGTTGTCTGATGTCAACAGGGCCTTCCAGTTACAGCGTGAACTGGCTGAAGTCAAGATGGCTGCTGTCACCTCCCGGTTTGTCTACATCTCTAGGAAGTGTCAGGACATCACTGATAGAGTGAAGGCTGGTGAATTTTTATCTCTGCCTCTCATTCTTGAAGACTCACCTGAGAGGCCTCGTAAGTTCCCCAGCTACATCCTCACCCGTTTTCCTATTGATGTTGACCCGAAACTTGCCAAAGGATACCCTGGTGTGTACTTTGCCCGTCGTTTTTTCCAAGATGGTTCCCCCATTAGCCGTATTGTTGTTGTCTGGAGTCAACCCAATCCACCTCCAAATGAGATTTCCTTTGATTTCCTCCCTTGTCTTCCACCGTGTGAGGTGAGGAAACTTCATAATGACCAGCCTTGGTGCTACAGGTGCTGGGGAGTTGGGCATATCTCCCGGTACTGTTCTGCCAGGCCGAAGTGTGCATGGTGTGCGGCCGACCATGATTCCAAGACGTGTCCTGTCAGGGGCGAACCATCACGTCCTGCTGCCTCCACCTCTGAGCCTTCACCTCCTGAAGATACGTCTCGATGGAAGTGTCCACGATGCCTTCAGCCAGGGGTTAACGTGTGGCAAGGATGTACTCGACGTCAGGTCCAGGCTCGTGTCTCTACTATTGCTCCACCTCCACCACCACCACCACCACCACCTCCCCAGTCTGCTTCTCCTACCAGCCCTGCCTCACCTCCAGACCTGGCCCTCCATAAGTCTGTTGCTACCCTCATGGCACGATGTACGGCTCTTGAAAACCGCTTTTCTGCCCTTGAAGCCATGATTGTTGGGCTAGTTGCCGCTCAGGCTGCCAATGACTCCAAACTCTCCACCTTGGTCGAGGCTCAACAGGCCATCATCTCAACTGTCACTACCCTTACCAAAAAGATGGATACTGTTGCATCTCGCCTTGAAAAGCTTTTCGAGTCAGTCCCTTCTCCTGGTCCATCTTCTCCAGGTCGCTCATCTGCCCCCACTCACCGGACTTCTACCTCCAAATACAGAGTTCGCTAGTGATTGCCGGCTGGATGTCATCTCCTGGAATGTATGTGGTATTACCAGTTATGCTAAGCTCACTCAACTTAAGGCCTATGTTTTTCGTCATCATCCCAGTGTTATTTTTCTCCAGGAAGCATTTCCTGGACGGCCGCTCGCTGCTGGGCAAGCTCCTCCCCTCTCAGGTTATGTGCCATATGTTCATCTGGTAAGGAATGGTCTCCTGACTTACATACATAGATCCTTGCCACATCGCCTTCTCCGTACCTCCACTGATCCTGACATGACCTTTCAGTTATTTGAGGTTCTACCTGGGAATGGAGTACTACAACTATGTAATGTCTATTCTGCCCCAGCTAGACTCACTCTTGAGGCTCTTCCTTCTCCAACAGTGCGTGGTATGGTGTATATGAGAGATTTTAATGCTCGGCATTCTGATTTGGGTGATGGTACTGGCTCTATTAATCGTAATGGTGTTCGTCTCCTTTCATACATCCGCAAGCATCATCTGACACACTAGGACACTGGTGGTGCCACTCATTGCCGGGGAGGTACTCTGGATTACATCCTCTCGTCTGGCCTGATAGCATCTCAGGTCCTGTGCTCCTCCGTGCCAGACTTATTCTCTGACCACATTGCTCTTCGGTTTCATTATTCTCTAACTGCTGGGGGAGGTGCTTCAGCCACTCGTTTGCGTATTGCTGTGCCCCCTAAATATTGCCCGACTTACTTCTTATTTATGGCCCATGTATTTCCTACATTTGACATATCATCAGCTGAACAGTTGTACTCTGATCTTGTATCTGCTACTCATGACTTTTATAGCCTATACGTCTCCCGGCCACACCTCCAGCATCGCCATACTGCCCACTCCTGGACGCTGGATGCACGTATACAGGAGGCAAAGGAGGAGGCTGAACGTGATGGCCTATTGTTTCAAGCCAACCCAACCCCTGACCTACTCCATCGTTACCAGATGTCTAGGGATGCTTTAGTTGCCCTGCAGGATTGTGCTCACACTGAGTCTTGGCAGCGGTTCACGGACAGCATCAACCAGCAAACAAGTGTGGCTTCTATGTGGCACCTCATCCGTCGGGTTGTTAAAAAGACACCGGCCACTGCTCGTCATCACACTCCTGCCGACTATGCCAAACAACTTGTCGATGCCAGGTCAGAACAATCTACCCCAGCCAGTCTACCCATCCACATACAAGATGCACTCGCTTCCCGTGCTGCTGTCCATCGGCTATGTCTAATGTCTGCTCTGTTACAAGATGATGACAATGATGCAGAGGAGATAACTGAGGAGGAGTTGCGTCGTGCTCTCTCTCGGGGTAGAGCTTCTTCTCCTGGTGATGATGGTACAACTTATGCTGTGCTTTGCCTACTTCAACAAGTTCCCGGGAACCTTCTACTTCGACTGTACAATCTCTGTCTTCGTGAGGGTTGTGTACCACTAGCCTGGACCAGCAGTACAATAATACCCATCCCTAATCCCAGCACTGTGAAGTTCAGGCCTATTTCCCTTACTTCCTGTTTTTGTAAGGTTATGGAGAGAATCTTACTTAATCGTCTTGTGTACCGACTGCAGAATCGCCTTTCTCCATGGCTGTTTGGTTTCCTTTCCCAGCAGAGCACACACCACTGCCTAGTCGACCTGTACTCTTGCCACTCCAGGCACAGTGAGGTGGCATTCATTGACCTTCGAAGTGCCTTCGATGTTACTAATAGGGACGTCATGTTGGATCAACTGGTTGAATTTGGATGGAGGGTAATCTACTATGGTGGATTCCGGGTTACCTCAGTAACAGGACCTCCCGTGTGTGGACTCAGTCCTTTGCACTGTTTTCATCTTGGTACACCTCAAGGAGGTGCTCTCTGCCTATTTATATTCAATATTCTGATGCATCGGTTGCTCGCTTCTCTCCCTAATATTCCTGGAACTACAATTACGTGCTATGCTGATGATATCAGTGTTCATACCACCTTACCAAGGGATCTCCAGCGGTTTCTTGACTCCTTTTCTGTGGCCTCCTCTCTCTGAGGCATTATTGTCTCTCCAGATAAGAGCAGAATATTCACCTGTCACCTTCCTCAAGCTTGGCCAGTATTCACCATTGGAAGGACTGTCATTCTCATGTGTTCCCAGAACCGCTACCTGGGTGTACTAATCAATATTTGGCCAGTTGACCCTGCCAAGCCTCAAGACCATCCCTTTGTCCAGGACTTGTTGGGTCATCTCCAGCGCCGACCATCTATATTCCTTTTATCCGTTCAGTTGTTGATTACCTCTCCCCTGCTTTGATTTAACTTCCTAGTGCTACTCTGGAAACTTTAGAGAAATTTCAGAATATAGATATGAGAAAAATTCTCGGCAGTCCCATGTCGACCAGGATAGTGAATATGCAGCGTGAGTTGCATCTTCCCCCATTAGTCGAAACAATTTACTCAAATGTTACTTGCTTCACTGCCAAGTGCCTCCATTTCCCATATCTTTCACCCCACTACTGGCATATAGTCAGGACTTCTCTTACTTAAACCAAACTCCCATGTCCCTCCCATACTGCCTGCTGGATGTATTCTTATAAGGTCTGTTTCCTCTATGCTTCGTAGTCTTAATATAGATATAATGGTTGTATACATCATCCCAGGGCCCCCTCCATGGATGCTACCAATACCTGATGTGAGCTTCACACCTACTTCCAAGTCGGGACTGCCTTCTCTCTAACCACTCTAGCAAAACATTTTGTGAACTGTATGCCATTCTGGATGCTGTTAGTCTTGTTTGTCAACGTGGAGTGAATTCTGCCATTTTTTGTATCTCCAAACCTACCCTTCATTCCCTCTCTATTGTTCAGCCCACACACACTACTGTTGTTCAGCAGATTTTGTCGTTTTTGGCCTTATTGCATCATCGTAACTTGACTCTCAAATTTTTATGGGTGCCAGACTCGCGAAGGAGGCCTGCCATCTGCCTCCTCGTGGTATTGGACGTCCTCTCTCCCTAACATGTTTCCTCTATAGAGTTCGCTCCGCTGCTCTTCTCCCTGTACGGCGGCGCAGTCTGTCTGCCAGCACAAATATCGTCGTCGGGAACTCATGATTCGAAGGCACAATGTAGTCTCTGCTCGTTTGAGGCTTTGCTACCAGCCACCGTGGCAGGTTGCTGGGATGCAAGGTGAGCCTTCCTTCACTGAGTATCGATTGTGTAGAGTGCTTCGTGCTAACACTATAGAGCACTATTGCCTGGCCTGCCCCACTGTCCGACACTTGCTGCCCCAGGGCCTGCCACTTGATGTGGTTTGTCGACACCTGCTGAACCACCAGGTTCTGGAGGAACTTCTGGTATGCCACCCTCGTTTTGAAGGATTAACGTGGTCATATGTAAATATTCGTCTGAATTTTCGTGTTTCTTTCTGTTATGCTTTCGTCTTATGTGTGTGTGTGTGTGTATGTGTGAGTGTAGTCATTGGATGTTCATGTGTCCCACTTACCCTTATGTTTTGTTGTCTCTCTTTTAATTGACACCGTGGTTCAAAAAAAAAAAATGCAGATGTTCTTAAGTCTTACAATATATTGGTCAGGATTCTCACCCACTTCCGGCTTAGAATCTCTAAATTTGACCCTATAACCGTCCTCAGTCAAGTTAACTCTCTTCAACACTGCATTTTTAACCTGATCGTAGTCCAAGGCTGATGTATCTGAAAGCCTTGAGTACACGCTGAGAGCTGTACCCGTCAACAGAGTACTTAGTGCAGTTGCCCAAGTCTCTTTTGGCCACTCTGTTTGACTAGCGAATCGCTCAAATCTCAACAGGTAACTGTCTAATTCATCCTTACCTTCCACAAACACCGGAAGTTTGGGAGCCTTGGCTCGAACCACCTCTTGTGTTCCTCTCTCTGGTTGTGCTGATACTTCTAGCTTCTTTAACTCGAGCTCATGTTTTCTCTGTGCTTCTCGATCTGCGACTTCCTTCACATCTCGTTCTGCTGCTTTTTCGGCTTCTCTTTCCATTATCTTTTCTGCTTGAATTTCAGACACGAGTTTTCTTACCTCTTGGCCAATATCCATTTTCAACCAATGTTTCCATTCTATTCATTTTTATGGCACTTAACAAACTGCAAGGTCTGCTTTATTCATCCAATACACCCGATCCCAGTCAGGCCCCCATTGTCACATATTTATTAGGATCGGGATGGATGAAGCACACCAAACATAGTTTTATATAATAATTATTTTAATAAGCACAAACCACCATTAACTAACACCACAATTTCCGATAAAATTCAAAACCACCACTCACCCCCACTGAACACAAGTAATAAATAACAATTGAATATTAAACCCCAACAAACACTCTAACCCCACTCATGACAAGTATAGGACCACCACACCACACAGTGGGACAGTCTTGTAGCCCTCCTTCCCACAATAGGTAAGTAGGCATAAGGCAGGTCGCTCCTTCCACACACAGGTACCGTAGATAGGCGATAGATGGACAGCTCATTCCCCACAATTATAACGTAGCTGGGTGATAGGCAGACAGTTCCTTCCCCACACAGACAGAACCATCTCAGAACCAGTGCTCCACGGTGCCAGTTTTATTCTCTGTTCATGGCACACTTTGGCTTCATTATATTCTATCTGCTGGGTCTGCTGCTCCTGCCACTCGTTTACATATTGCTGTGCCTGTAAATCATTTTATTCTATCTGCTGGGTTTACTGCTCCTGCCACTCGTTTATATATTGCTCCTGTAAATCAAGAGCAGACAACCTTTGTACAGTAGGGCAAAGGTCAGATGAAACTTTCTGGAGCATGTCTCTGGCAAGAGTGACAAACGAGAACCAAAAAGTGGATTTGTACAAACAAAATTATTGAAAAAAACATACATATTAGTGAGATGGTTAGTTCTACTTGCCATTGTAACAACAGGGTGTTGTGTTACTATGGGGGTGAACAGGTTCGATTGTACCCAGTAACAATTTATTGGTATGACTACAAGGGTTGGTTCTCACACTCGTATATTCTGGACTTGTAGAGAAGGGGACTTGTTTGCCATAACCGAGTAGAGAGAGAGAGCTGCTGTAGAAGTAGCGTGATGTGCTGGAGCTTGGTGAGAGTAGCAGCAGGCGAGATCGGTGGCAGGAGCAAGAGGTGAGTGCATGTCGAAGGCTAGCTGTAGAGTCCGGAGCTCGTCGGCGGCTTTTATCTCATTCTGGCCGGCTGCATGTGCAGGTGTCATGGCGGCCTCCAGTGGCAGGTGGACAGGTGAGGACAAGGAAGTGCAAGGTGCTTGGTGTCTCCTACATCATAAACAATTATTTCAATGTTTAGTTCAATGGATGAAATACACAACAGAAAAATATCATTGAGGTGGCAGTCTGAGAGCTGATAGTGAAGGTGAGACTTGGTGACCAGAGTACCAAGTAGCCTTAAAATAAATATTTTTAAATTAAAAAGCCTTATGTTTCGTAACTAAAAATAAAATTTATTTAATTAATTTAATTATTTTTAATAGTTAATTTAATTTATTAATAAAAACAGCTTTTTTAAACAAAACAAAAATATATATACAAAAATGAACTTAA
This sequence comes from Petrolisthes cinctipes, assembly GCA_033782935.1. Lineage (NCBI taxonomy): Eukaryota > Metazoa > Arthropoda > Malacostraca > Decapoda > Porcellanidae > Petrolisthes > Petrolisthes cinctipes. The sequence continues at coordinate 80,104 of JAWQEG010001488.1, forward strand.
ATAAAATGCAAAAGTGTCGTTCACTCCTAAAAAAAAAAATAATAATTAAAATATAAAATTAATTAGCTGAAATGTATTAAAACTGTATTAATTAATAATATTAGACACTTCTATTTCACCTACGCACCGATAGGTGTCGTTTAATCGCTGCTTTTCTCTCGTCTTCACATCTGCACGGTCCTCACGATTGCATGTTACACAGGACGATAAGCCTTCATGGGCCAGATCTGGCCTGCGGGCCAAGGTTGGCCACCCCTTGCAGGCCGGATTCCATTATTAATTCGGAGTATGTTCACGGGCCACACAATATGCCTCTGTGTGCCGAATGTTACCCGCTCCTACTCTAAATATAGCCTGATGGACATCTTATTTATGACTCATATGTTACTTACTATTTACCTTTCTTTGCCGGACCAGTTATACTCTGATCTTTTTTTTGCCAGTCATGTCGTTTACAAGTTATTTGTCTCCCAGACACACCTCCAACTTCGTTGTACCTCCCATTCATGGATGCTTTACACAAGAGAGTTTTATACAGAGTTGTTGACAGTAACGTTCTTGTCTTGTCTCATGAGAGAGAGAGAGAGAGAGAGAGAGAGAGAGAGAGAGAGAGAGAGAGAGAGAGAGAGAGAGAGAGAGAGAGAGAGAGAGAGAGAGAGAGAGAGAGAGAGAAAAAAAAATTGTACATATATGTAAGTGACAGGAAACGTGTGTGTGTGTGTGTGTGTGTTGGGTTCGTACTATCCATATCGTTGTAAAATTATTGACCATTAAATTCCTTCATGACTAACTAGGACTCCTGTATGAAGATAAAACTAATTTTGTGGTTAGTGTGTGTGTGTGTGTGTGTGTGTGTGTGTGTGTGTGTGTACCAATCTGAAATGCTTGTGATCCTCCTTAGATACAGAAAAGTTGTTTGGTAAATGTTAAACAAATATGGATCAATTGTCAGGCTTAAAATAAAGTATACTACATTGATTTGCAAGAAGTAAGAACACAATATTTTACAATGGATTAAATTACTCGCAGTACACTGGAGTTCATTATCTAATAAGTTTTATCTTTTCCTCCACTGTCCCTACGGATGCCGCCATGACACTATCTCAAGGCAACACACACACATTAACACACATACATTATCACAAGGCCACACACACATTGACACACATACATTATTACAAAGCTACACACACATTAACACACATACATTATTACAAAGCTACACACACATTAACACACATACATTATCACAAGGCCACACACACATTTACACACATACACTATTACAAGGCCACACACACATTAACACACATACAATATTACAAAGCCACACACACATTAACACACATACATTATTACAAGGACACACACACATTAACACACATACACTAATACAAAGCCAAACACACATTAACACACATACACTAATACAAAGCCAAACACACATTAACACACATACAGTATATAAAACCAATAGAGGTCAGCTCTATGTCTTTCATGTATGTTTATCTTTTCTTGTAACAATACATGATCATATTTTCTCTGTATATGTGACATGTATTTTTTTATTGCATTATATTGCATTTTGTCCAATAACATTGGCATGCATTCCACTAAGATCACATATTATAACCTGAGTTTGTCATGAGAGATAATTACTTATATCTTTATATTTTAATTAAGTATTAATTAACAAGCAGTATTAATTAGTATGCATTATGTCTGTTCTTTTGAATCACTGTTTGGGATATGTCACACTTATTTTTATATTGTCGAACACTCACATTGCTTATTGTAGGAAAAATTAGTATATATTCTTTATTGTTACAGCAAAGTGATAGAGGGTTTCAAACACACACACACCCTCTCTCTTTCTCTCTCTCTCTCTGTCTCTCTCTCTCAGGAAATCCGCATCGTTGAGGCAAAAATGGAGTGAGTTTATTTCCTCTCTCTCCAAGGTTGACGTCACCAACGAGAACTTTTGTATGTAAGGTTATCCTCCATACACACGGGTCTGGGACTACAAACAATATTATAGTTAGAACAAAGGTTTTTTATCCCCTTGTTTAGCCAATATATAAATATTATCAGGTGTCTAAGACCAGTTATTACACAGAATAAAACAAGTTATTAATTGCAATTATAACATGTACAGTGTGTGTTTGTGTATGTGTGTGTATGCGTGTGTGTGTGTGTGTGTGTGTGTGTGTGTGTGACCCTACAAGTTCTCCAGTCATAGATTCTAGTGTTCTTCCCTACATCCTGAAAGTGTGTATGGTAATAATATACAACCTTTGTCAAGGGGAATATGAATGTTACTATATTGATTTAACAAGTTGTAATAACCCAATAATTTACAAAGGATTAAGTTGTTCGCAGTACACTGGAGTTCATAATCTAATATGTTTTATCTCTTCCTCCACTGTCCCTACGAATGACGTCATGACACTTCCTGTGTGGTGTGTGGAAACCCTGTGTGAGTTTATTATTAAGAAATATCTTTCACACATATGTTAAATTATGTTTTGCTGGTATTATTGATTACGTCCTGCACTGATCTATGTTGGATTGTTGTCTTTTGAAATCCTCTGCCTCTCTTTATTACTTTCTGACTTTCCTCCATCTCTCCTTGCTTTCCTCAGCCTTCTTCCTCTCCTTCTTTATACTACTTCCATTCTTCTGCATCATCTTCAGTCACACTCACCATCTTGATGTCCTCCTTCACTGCACCCATAAACCTTCTTACTGATCTCCCTCTCTTTCTCTTGCCTGGAAGGACCATCTCCAACATCCTTTTCCCCTCGTACAGCCAGTACTGATGGTCGTGGACCAGAAGCAGTTGAAGACATAACCATTGAGCCACAAGTTCCCAGAGCATTCGAACAATGTGATTCCCCTCCACCTACCCCACCACCCCACACTTGAACACCCTGCCAACCCCTACACCACCTTGCACCTCACCTGGTAACAATATTATTATTTCCTGTTTGCAAAGTTTAAAAATAATCGACCTTAACCTCCTCTACCCATTATGGACTCACTGTTCCCATGCCTTCTTCCTTATTTACACACGGATATTCAGTCTTGCTCCTGTTTACATAAAGTTCCTTTCTCACCTATACATATTTCAAACTCTCCAGCCTTGCCTTGACTTCTTCCAGGCTCTCTCCACATAACACAATGTCGTCCACAATCATCATTGTCCATGGAGACTCCTGTCTTATCCCATATGTTAATCTGTCCATCACCATTTCAACTATAAAAGGGCTGAGAATCGATGTTTAGTAGTGGTAGTAATAGTTGTTGGTGTAGTGATAGTAGTAGTAGTGGTTGTAGTGATAGTAATAGTTGTAGTAGTAGTCATTATAGTGATAGTAGTAGTAATCATAATAAGTGTAGTACTAGTAGTAGTAATAGTAAGCATTGTAGCAGTAAAGTAGTAATAGTAAGTGTTGTAGCAGTATAGTAGTAATATTAAGTGTAGTAGTAGTAGTAATAGTAATTGTAGTAGTAGTAGTAGTAGTAATAGTAAGTGTAGTAGTACTAGTAGTGATAGTAGTAGTAGTAGAAGTAGTGGGATATGCTGCTCACCTCACTGTTGTTAGGTTAGGTCAGGTCATACATGTCCTTTACCAACCTTACTTACTTCTCACTGTTGTTACACCATTGTCATACATGTCCTTTACCAACCTCACATACATCTCTGCAACTCCTGACTTCTTCCTCATACTATACCACAAATCCGCTCTAGGCACCTTGTCATAGTCCTTCTCTAAGTCTACAAACACACATTGAAACTCCTTCTGGTCTTCTTTGTACTTCTTCATCAATATCTTCACAGCCGAATGTATTGTCAAACCAAGTTACTTCTTGATTATCCTCACTTCTCTTTTTAGTCTAGCTTCTATAAACTTTTCCCATATCTTCATTGAATTACTAATCAAATTTATATCTCTATAGTTTTTGCAGTCCTACACATCTCCTTTTGTAAATATATCCTAGTTCACTTTTCCTCCACTTTTCTAGCATCCTCTTACCTTCAAGGATTATGTTTAACAATCTTGTTAGCCACGCCACCGCCATCTTCCCTAAGCTCCTTCACACTTCCATTGGCATTTTATCTGGGCCTACTGCTTTGCCTCCCTTCGTCCCCTTCATGGCCTTCCTCACTTCCTCCCAGCTAATCCTGATTTGCCTCCTCCACCTCAACCTATTCCGACCTTCTCTCCCTCTCATTATGTATGTTTATAGGTTCTTCGTAGCAAACCTTCCACTCCTTCCACCTCCATAATTAATACACTCTCCTCACTAATACACACAATTCCATTTGCATCTTTCCTCTTGTTAACCTGTTGCACATCCCACCCAGCTCTGTTCCTCCGCCTGGCCAATCGGTCTTTATCCCTATTTCTACTATCTAATTTCTCATTCAGATCATATCATGTATTTTCCTTTGCTTAGTCATCTCCTTCTTTGCTTTGCTCTGCCACTCCTTATTTCCCTGCAAACTTTCTTTATCCCTTTGACTGTCCCATTTCTTTTTCGCTTGCTTCTTATACAATATTGTACTTTTTTATTCCATCATCAAATCTCTTTGGCTTATTTTGTCTTTCCTTCTCGATGTCATTCCAAGTACCTTCTGTGTTTTCTCCCTTACCACTTCAGATAAATCTGTCCATCTGTCCTCTTCCTCACCCAAAGCCTGGCTCACCTCACTCTAAACTTTTGTAATGTAATCTTCCTCCTTTAGTTTCCAACACATAATCCTTTGTTCAGTCCTCATTTTCATCTTGACCTTCACTTTCAGACTCATCTTACCAACCAATACCCTATGTTGAATTGTTACACTCTTCCTTGTCACTACCTTGCAATGAATTGATTTTTTCAACTTGCATTTCCTACAGGATATAGTCTACTTGTGAACTCCTACCACCACTCTTGTATGTAATAATATTGGCCTCCTTTTTGAAGCAGGTGTTTACTACAACCGTATATGTACTGTAACATTATGAAAAATCAACAATTATCTGTCCCTCTGTATTCCACCCTCCCACTCCGTACCTACTCATTACCCTCTCATCAGTCATCACCGTTACTGTCCCTCTGTATTCCACCCTCCCACTCCGTACCTACTCATTACCCTCTCATCAGTCATCACTGTTATCCCCTTCTTCAATATTGAAATCCATCCCAATAACCACTCTTTCCACCCTGTGTATGTTCTGAACCACTTACTCTATTTCACCCTAGAACTCTTCCTTCTCCTCCAACTCACATCTCACTTACGGGGAATATACACTGATGACATTCATCAGTACTCCTTCAAATTCCATCTTCAAGTTCATTACTCTGTACGACACCCTAATTACCTCCAATACACTCTAAATATGCATTTTCTTCTCTACTATCCCAACACCGTTACTCCTGCCATTTACACCAGGGTAAAACAACTTAAAACCTCCCTTAATCAACCTCACTTTACTTCATTGGCATTTTGTTTCCTGTACACACAATACGTTTAACTTTCTCCTTTCCATCACCTCTCTCACTTTACCAGTCATTGTGCCAAAATTCAAAGTTCCCACCCTCACCTCCACTCATCTACCATCCTAGCTCTTCCTTTTTCTGGAGCTGTTATCATCCTTTACTTCTTCCCTTCTTTTGTCCACCATTACCATAATTTCCACCTGCACCATGCTGGACCGGTGTGTGTCGTTGTTGACCCGAACCTTGACGGAGCCTGTGTGGTATTTTCATTCATTGTGATCAGTATATTGATATGGTATAGGTTTATACACTGGATGTCTTTCCATGATACAACTCTACCCATTTATCCGGGCTTGGGACCAGCACTGAGTTGTACTAACTTGTGTCCTCAGTATCTCTCTTTCTGTAGTGAAGCTGGATTATCTAGTGTTGTTGGTATCTGTGTAATTGAACGATTAATATGGTGTACAGTTCATGACTTTAATTCTCCCGGTCATTATACTGAGAGTGTAAGACCTGGACACTAATGGCTAAACTTGACTCCTTGGGCACTAACAGTCGTAGGCAAGAATATCGGTGGTGTTGAAGATGGTGTGGTAGCAGTACATTAACTCCATAGACATAATATATATACACACTTATAATACTATCACCAACACTTATAGATGGTATAGTTAGCGTCGTCAATCCTCTTTTCCTTGGTGTGAATCCCGTACAACTTGATTCATTCCGAATCGTTCATTGGTGAGGGGGAAGAGTTGGAGAGTGTAGCCAGGGTATGTCTGTCACCAGTGTGAAGTGTAGGGGTGATTGAATACATACTACAATACATATTACAATACATACTACAATATGTATTACACATGTGACAACTTAGGTAATTATTAACTTAGGTTTGTTATGTAAATTAGCTGAAACATTCCTTTTTATCGGACACATTAGTGAGTTTGGAAATTCACCTATATATATGAGTAAATCACTTGATACATGTGATCCAGGAATATGAAGATATTCACAAAGAAGAAACCAGAAGTTCCATATATATGAATGACACTACTATCTCTGTGTTCAGGTAAACATACACAGGACAAATGTTGGCAGGTGGAACTGCTGGTATGTTATAATTATTTTGGTTTGACAAAGGGAAATGATATAATATCCTTATGATAATATAACAACCTTACTTTTTTTTTTTTTTTTTTTTTTTACATATAGTGAGTGGAGGAAAGGAAAAAACAAATAAATAAATGGTTCCATTTGCCTATTGGCATCCTCCACTCATAAAATATTTAAAGCAACTGGATTTAAATTGCTGGGGGTTATAACTTGCTGGAAAACATTCCCTTGGAAGAGAATTCCACAGGGAAGTAGTACGGGGAGTAAATGAATTTTTGTAAGCAGTTGTCCTGCAACGTGGAGGAGTCAGTGTAAACTCATGCGCATTCTCAGCTGCCCTAGTCCTCTGTGGGAAGACGTGAAGGGGTGGTATAATCAGGGCAAGTTCATCCGAACATTTCTTATAAAAGTATCTATAAAATAGTGCAAGGGAAGCAACATTTCTACGTACTGATAAGGGAGGGAATTCATTAGTGATCATAGGATTATTGATCAGTCTGATAGCTCTGCTTTGAATTTTATCTAATTGTCTTAACACCACCGATCCACAACCAGCCCACAGAGGTGAACAATATTCCATCTGGGAACGCACATGACTCTTATATATTACTGCTATCTGCTCGTCAGTCAAATAATTACAAGCTCTGTATAAAAGTCCCATCTTCCTAGATGCAGTTTTGGCAATGGATTTTACATAGGGAGTCCAACTGAGGTTTTCATTTAAAGTTACACCAAGGAGATCAATGCTGTGGGACTTGGGGATATTTGTATTATTGAAAATAATGTGAGAATCTTGATTATCTGATCTATTTGAGAACGGGATGTATTTAGTTTTATTTGCATTGAAAGAAACTAGGTTGTTTTGTCCCCAATCAAAGATCTTCGTTAAGTCTTCATTTAATGAAATTGAAGTGGCAAGTTTGTATTCTAAAATATTGTGTTGAGTAAAACTATCATTAAATGAGTAGGAACTGTGAATAGTTGAATCATCAGCATAGGAGTGAATTGAATTCTGAGTAACTGACAAAAGATCATTAATATGAATGAGGAACAAAGTTGGAGCCAAGACCGCTCCTTGAGGAACACCAGCATTAATGGGATGAAAGTCGGAATACAGACCATCTACCATCACACGTAATTTTCTGTTGCTAAGATATGAATTAATTAGAGGAACAAAAGATTGAAGGCCATAATGTGGAAGCTTAGACAGTAATGATCTGTGCCATACTCTGTCAAAGGCTTTAGATATATCAAGGCAAATTGTGTGAGTCTCTCCATGTTTATCAGTTGATTGGAATATGTTATCTGTGAAATAACAGAGCAGGTCCACAGTAGATCGTCTCTGTCTAAAGCCATATTGCTTATCATTTAGCAGATGATTTTTCTCAAGGTGTTTTACAAAGTGATTGTTAAGAACTATTTCAAATATTTTACCGAGAGTAGACGTGATGGCAATTGGTCTGTAATTTGATGGATTTGCGGTAGCTCCTTTTTTGGGAATTGGTTGTACATTGGCTTCTTTCCAGGCGGCTGGGAAGGACGAGGTATGGAGACATACACGAAATAATTTTGAGAGAATTGGAGCTAATTCTTTTGAGCAATTTTTTAATACAGTGGGAGGAATTTCATCTGGCCCTGAAGCTTTGTCGATAGATAGATTCTCCAGAATGGTCCGCACTTGTCTTGTATGAATTATTAAGGGTGGACTTTCTGGGGAGTTAAAATTCAAAATGGGAGTGTTTTGAGCAGTGTCATTGAGGTTTGAATTTGTGGCGAAGATATTGGCCAAAAGATTTGCTTTACCACATGGATCACATATGAGATTTCCATTGCTATTCTTTAAAGGGGGAATAGATGAACCATGGTTGAAGTTAGATTTGAATGAGTTTACTGTTGACCAAAAGATCTTATTATCATTAGGATTATTCAGTAATTTATTGACTTGTTTATGTATGAAGTTAGATTTGGCTAAATTAGTTACAGCTTTAGCATGGCATCTGACAATTTTGAAATAATTGTATGACTGAAGAGTTTTCGACTTTGTATAGGCATTATAGGCTATTGATTTTTGTTCTGTAGCTCTGGCACAGCTGTGATCAAACCATTTTGGAGAGTTAGATCTTTTTGAGTATTGTTGGTGAGGGATATATGTTTCCATTCCTATTTTTATAAAGTCAGTAATATGGTTCAGGAAGCTATCTGGGTCAGTAGAGTAAAATGATGACCAAGGAATGTTAATTAAAAAGTCACGGAACCCCACCCAATCTGCAGCATCATAGTGCCATTTGGTCACTCGGATGGGTTCAGAGTGGATGGGTAGGGAGGAGTGGGAACAGGAGACTGCAATGAGGCAATGGTCTGAGGATCCAAGAGGGGACTTCACTTCTACACTATATGTTTCGGGATTGGTAGTAAGAAACAGATCAAGTAGGTGCGGTCTATGTTCTGGATTATCAGGTATGCGAGTAGGGTGCTTGATTAGTTGGGTGAGATTGAATGAGTCTGCGAATAACTCGCATTCAAGCCCAGGTTCATCAGTTCTGGCCGAATGAGTGAGCCACTCAACATTGTGGACATTAAAATCACCCAGTAAGGATATATCAGATGCAGCATTAATGTTTAAATCAGAAAGAATGGAGGTCAGGGAATCAAAGAGGCTATTATCTGGGGAGGCATTTGGTGATCGGTAAATACAACAATAATATTTAACTGAGCCTGAAGAATTTAGCTTGTAAATTGAGTAATCAAAATCTGGTGATGTGAGATTGAAAATGTTCTCCAAGGATAATGTTGATCTAGCAAAACAGCAAACGCCTCCCTTTGATTTAAAATTAGACATTAAAATATAGCCTGGAAAGTTGTAGTTAGTCAGGTCAGAAGAGGGAGTGACCTGGCATTCAGTGAGGAAAAGAATATTAGGGGTTTCGGTTTGAAGAAGTAGGTGTATCGAGTTAATGTTGGAGTGAAGCCCCCGAATATTTGCAAACATAATTAATTCATTGTGCTGACGAGCAGTTGTTTTATGCATCATGGCTGGTGCTGACACAGTCGCGTGATGACGACCGGGAGGGCCCTGTGTCAAAGACCCAGCCCTGCCGGTGGTGGTCATCCGAGAAACCACCGCGCTTGCTCTAAGAGTTGCGTCAGCCATGGTATGAAGTTTTAAAATGTGTTTGCGCTTGTATTGTTTTTCATGTTGAGTTGTGAGAAGTTGGTATGTTAATGTCAAGGATAGGAGTGTAAGTGAATGTAGTTTGTATGGATGTGTGTGTAGTGTAAGGGATTACCTTACAAAATATGACCATACTAACAATATTATAAGTTGATTCTCAAGATTATCATACCTGATAATATAATTTACATATTCCTGGCCATTATAAGTGTGTCTGCAGACAATTCATCTGGTGATTGCCACCTTCACAACACATTATCACTCCAGCTCTGGTTGAGTGTAGATGTTCCTCTCCTCCTCAGTCCTGTGTTGTGGATTTCATACTGTTATTGTTTCTATTGATTGTCTGTATTCTCGAATTTTGTTCTGTAATGTGTGTGTGTGTGTGTATGTGTTCTGGGTCTTGTTTACCTTCCATGTTTTGCTGTTGATCTGTTGTCTGATGCTATGCCTAACAGTTTCTAAGGTGGTCACTGTTGTGCACTTTGAAGAGTTTGTTTGTTTTCTCATCAAGGCCTTACCTGGCCTGACGGAGAGCTGTTTATCGGATGTAACTTCCTGTCTGGAGGCCAACTCAGACATATCAGAAGACAATGAGTTTTCACAGTAGGATAAATGGCAGCCTTGGCAGCCCTTACCCAATATCCCCCTCTTCTCAATCATTCCTCAGCATGGGTTACAGATATCCATCTCATCCACCTGTATTAAGCAATGTGTGTACGCCTCTTCTGACTGCTAGGAATTTCCTAATGTGGATTGTATACCTCTCACTGCCAAGACCGACAAGTATACTTCGGCTGTGTGTGACGTACTTAACTCTCAGTCTTCTTTGCCTTACTCTGGTGCTTCGACCCCGACCCACTCCTGGTCCTCATCTCACTCTCCTGCGTTTGCCCCGATTGACACATGAGTCAAGCTCTCCTTTTCTATGGACATGAATCTGCAGTGGTTGTTTGTCGTAAACAAGGCCCTCAAACTGTAGCATGAACTGGCTGAAGTAAAGATGTCTGCAGTCACATCCCGGTTCATCTACATCTCCAGAAAGTGTCAGGATATCATCGAGAGAGTCAGGTATTGTAAATATTTTGCTCTCTCCTTCACATTCCTCAGGGTTCGCCTGAGAGGCCTTGAAGGGATGTATAGTCCCCAAGCATACTTAAAGTACCCCAGCTACATAGTCCCCAAGCAGACTTAAAGTACCCCAGCTACATAGTCCCCAAGCAGACTTAAAGTACCCCAGCTACATAGTCCCCTGCCCTGCCTCCCATCACCTCTTACCTATCAATATTCCATCTTAAGTCCTGCTTCAACCTCATACCTCTATCTTACTCAGCTTGATTCCTTTCCAGTTTTTGATCCACTCCATACTTGCTCAAGTCAACCAATACAATGTCATCCAAGAATAAAGCACTACATGTAGTAACCTCCTCTCTAACATCTGTAGTCATCACATCCATCACAAGATCAAAAATGTAAGGGCTGAGAACCGACCCCTGATGTAGACCAACCCTCACTCCAAACTCTTCCATCATTCTAACAACACTTTTTACTCGAGCCGTTGTTCCTGCATACATACTGTATCTTGCTGAACCATTACATATATTTCAGGAACTTTTTCCACCTTCATACATCTCCAAACTTCCTGCCTTTAAACCCAATCATACACTTTCTCCAGATCAATGAACACCAAGTGTAGCTCTTTCTGCTTTCTTCTGTTCTTCTCCATTTCCTGTCTCAAAAAAAATATTGCATCCACTCTCCCTCTTCTTGGTGTAAACCCGAACTGTTCTTCTCTTACACAAGTTTCTCTCCATATTCTCTCTTCTATAACTCACGCATAGATTTCCATTATCTGAGACACAGATTTTATGCCTCTGTAATTAGTACAGTCCTGGATGTCTCCTTTATCTTTATAAATCAGTACCAGTACATTGTAACCAGTAAATCTCATAAAATATTCACACCTTCTCTTCCTGAAAATTTCCTCTCTTTGATTGGTAATACCATCAGGACTAACGGCCTTTCCTTCTTTCATTTTTAGTAACGCTATCTGAACTTCTATGTTACTATATTAGACTTCTCTTATATGCTGATTTCTATCTTCTATCAATCTTTTATCGTTCTCCTCATTCAATAATTTCTCAAACTAATCATTCCACCCTGTATTTACACCTCTATTACCACAGCACTGCCTCCACCATCACCTTCCCAGTCTATTACCACAGTCTATTACCACAGCACTGCATCTACCATCACCTTCCCAGTCTATTACCACAGCACTGCATCCACCATCACCTTCCCAGTCTATTACCACAGTCTACTACCACAGCACTGCATCCACCATCACCTTCCCAGTCTATTACCACAGTCTACTACCACAGCACTGCATCCACCATCACCTTCCCAGTCTATTACCACAGTCTACTACCACAGCACTGCATCAACCATCACCTTCCCAGTCTATTACCACAGCACTGCATCCACCATCACCTTCCCTGTCTATTACCACAGTTTACTACCACAGCACTGCATCCACCATCACCTTCCCAGTCTATTACCACAGTCTACTAACACAGCACTGCATCTACCATCACCTTCCCAGTCTATTACCACAGTCTACTACCACAGCACTGCATTTACCATCACCTTCCCAGTGTATTCCTTCCAAAAATCCTGCCCCACTTCCGAACCTTGCCCACCACCAGTTTGTTGCTTCTGTCATGGCACGATGTAGTGCCCTTAAGAACTGCTTTTCTGCCCTTGAAGCCAGCATTGACAGGCTGGTTGCCTCTCTGTCCGCTTCTAATCCCAAACTCTCCACCGTTGTTTTGACTCAGTAATCCATCATCTCAGCCGTCACCACCTTTACTTTACCGACAACATTTAACATTTTTTGGAGGGCTAAGAGGTGTGATGTGAAACTATGTGCTTTATTCCCTGACCCTTCTTGGAGCAGGGTTGGCCACGATGTTTACTGCAGGTCATGTCACAAGGATATCAAGTGTGCCTTGTCCTACATCCAAATAGTGTCCCTTGCCACACCTACATTTACCCTGGTCAGGACAGCATGGTGGTCAGAGCTGCCTACACTGTAAAAAAAAAACCCGTATTTTTATGGGGAAAATACTGGCATCCATGCTGCCAGACTTTCCCCGTAAAATGTACGGTCTCCCGTAAACTCTATTTCCCGTAAAATTTTACGGTAATCCCGTATAATAAAATACGGTTTTCCTATGAAAAAATAACGGGGAAATCGTACTTACTTACGGTATATTATCCGTATTTTTAAGGCTTTCATTTGTAAAACTACGGTCTCCCGTAAACCATATTTCCCGTAAATTTTTTTTAGAAACCACGGGGATTCTATATTTCATTAATGTTATATTCCTGTATCTTTTACAGTATAGTATCATTCTTACCAACAGAAATACCATACATGTCACTGTCATTGGTTGTACTATATCCAAAAATGTGTAAAATCCATAACATTATTATTCTGTATATAGGCTTACCTCTGACAATATTAAAAAACTTGCAGTCCTAAATTGCTAGTTACTTTTCTTATCAAGATGATGCTAACAAAACACAGGTATACTAAGTGCATTTTAATTCAAAGTGCAACTGCCACTTTCATGACCATATAAATTTGAACAAACTTAAGAATTAACACGTATGCGTAACCCTACAGGGATTCGTCTGTGCGACACCCTTGTATAGAGTTATTACAAAACAAATATAATCAACTGTAGTTTTTATCATCATCACTTTTAAAATTAAACTTAATTTCACTACGTAAATAACTTACATCTACTGTACTAAGACACTGAAGGACTCCGGTCGAATTTTGACAGTACCACACCATATTAATGAAATTTAAATTAAGTAAGTAGTATAACTTACATCTTAGGCTTTTAGTACACTAGTACAATGGAGTATCACACATTACCTAAATATAGAAAAATACAAAAGTATACAATAGAGTATCACACATTACCTAAATATACAAAAAACAAAAATATACAATTGAGTATCAAAAATATTTTGTTGGAAATTACTTCCTCTTATTATTACCAAAGGCCTCCTTAAAATAGTAAGTAGGCTACACGGTTATTTGAACCAAAGTTTTGAGACAGAGAAGGCAACTTTACTTCACACAATGCTTGTACAGTATCTAATTTGTAACCCTAGCCAACCCTTTCCGAACCCTTTGCAACCGTCAACCCTTCCCAAGCCTTTGCCAACCTAAGCTTTCTTGTGGTCACTTTTAACTCCTCCATTCTGCATCAACAATGGCATTAATTAGGGAGAGGACTTTTGGATGCGCCTGCGAGTGTTTTTTGCCACTTTTCTTGATCTCTATTCTGCTCCCTCTGTCTGGATTGATGCCAACAAAGCATCTGCAATGACAAAGACTGCAACATTATTCAGGAAGGTAAAGGAGTTCAAATATTCTGGAACAATATGCTGTTTAAAATTGGAAACATGGATGAGGTGATTACAGAAGTGCATAGGGTCACTGGGGAGAACCATGAAGTGTAAAACTACGAGCATGGAAGTGAAACAGGGACTGAGATATAGCAAAGTCCTGCCAACACTGAATACCTATCAGTAACAAGTATATGAAGCAGGGCACAATATCTATAATACTGCAGTTGTGAAAGTTATTTTCCTGACAGGAGAATACTGTTTGATGATGTTGGATGAAGAAAGCAATAAGAATGTGCATGACAGATGTGGGTTGGGTGACAGGTCAACTGGTGTTGAGTGTGAGGTGGTTGAGCGGTGAAGCAATAAACACTGGACATGTTGAGAGAAAAAATGATGGACAGGAGTGAAGTGGAGGTAGGAAGGGGTATTGGAACAGGGAGGACTGGGAACTCTTCTGTTGTAGTCACCATTCTGAAGAGAACTCCCTCAGCCAACTGATCCTCTAAGAACAAATTAAAATCCATTAAAGATCCAAAGACAAAATGAGGGAATGTTATTTTTTGGTAAATATTTGATAATATAGACAAAATAATATTAAATTTTATCCTTAGCAAGGAATTAATTACCTTTGTATGAACTCCAGCGTTGTTGCAGCCTCAACAGGGTAGAGTATATTTAAGTTATAATAACTTGCAAACAGCACTGCTAGGCCCGAAGTAAATGTTGCAATGTGGTCATTCACGACGACACCATCAACTGACAGCATGTATCTGGTTGCAGACAACTTTGACTCCCCTGTGTGTAAAAGCAAAATTATATAATCCCTCTCTTTTAATGAGTTCAGTATACAAATCTATATATCTACTATAATGTACATACAGAATACTATATTTACATTTGTGACTCTGGTCACAGGTAAAATAGGTAGCTGTAGCCTATATATCTACACTTTTCCAGTTTCTTACTCAGTGGGTGTTGCAAAATTAATCACTGTATTTGATGGATAACACACCTGCTAGTTTTACAAAGATAGGTTATTTTAAAGAAAAATAAATATACAGTATTGACATTTCATCTACACAAATAAAAAATCATTTCATTCTACATTACTTACCAAAGCCTATTAGACATGGTGTCTGGGGAAGGTTCTTTTCAACGGCAGCCTTTGCTGTGGTAGGCTGAAAATATAGGAACAGAAGTTAGTATAAATTGAAAATTAAAGTAAGGAAACATATTCAGTAGTCCTTAACAAATGAATCCCATATTGGCTTCTGTTATTCAATAACACACAAACTAGCTTATGCTTAAAGACTATAGTGACAAAATTTGTAACATAACATCAAAACTTTGGGATGCATTAAATAATAGAAATTATGCTTAAGTTCTCTGTGGTACAGTATTGATAACATACCGTTATAATGAACTACAACTATACACAACGTACCTTTACACAAACATAGAGGAATTCTTCTTTGTCATGTAGGTGAGCGAGAATAGCACAAATAATAGCCTTTACTTCAGCCTGGCCATTATCTGAACACAGTTTAGCTTCTATGAGCTCTTCTCGAATTTTCTTTATTTGTTTATTTGGTTGTTCGTTCATCCACTTAATTATTCGTTCCAACTTCATTGTTACTGCAGATTCCAGTTTTTCCTTTATATTAATTCCAGTCAGCTGTTTGAAGTGAACAACCATTCCTGTCAGTTCAAATAAATAGGGCCATTCAATTTGTAAGCTGTGAATTTCCACTTTATTTTCAATGATGTCCTTTCTTTGTGATAAGTAAGTAACTTTCATCAAATCATCAACGTCATCCTCATTCTTCTGTTTGTATTTATTCTTTAGTAAGTCTTTCTTATATTCTTGGGTTGTTTCTGATTCACCCTCTGGATAAGCACTGGGCATATAATTTATACACCCGTATTGGTCTTTTTTACACACCTTTAATTTTCTGGTTGGACCATCTCCTTGCATGTTTTCTTCTTCTTCACTTTCAAGGGAATCATGTAATTTTCTTTTGCCAGAGTTACTGTTAGACTTTCTATTTATGTTCTCAAACCTTGCCAGTAACTGTTTGAGCATGGAGTCATAACCAGTTCCAACACGTGTTCCGTCAAGTACATCTAAAAAAGATGCAGGGTAAGATTTGACAATTCTTTGAGCAACTAATGATAGAGCTTTCTTCCCTGGATTATCTGTAATTTTTGATATTTCATCCACCAAGCTTCTCACCATCTCCCTTCTTGCTGATGGCTTGGGTCTCAGTCCCTTTTCTAAGCAAACAAGCAAATGCTTTTTAGAGAATCTGTTCCAGGGTATTGCAAAGTCTTCAGCCCAGTTTGCATGTGTGTTTGGCTGAAACTTGGTTTGTATTTCTACTTCATTTGAGGTTGAAGCTGAAGAAACTGGTTGAATTATATCATTACTGGTAACTGATCTTGTCTGCTGTGATGCTGTTGCCACTGCAGTTGTCTGCTCTGATGACTGTGACACTGTTGGCACTGAAAAGTTAAGAAAACCTATAAATATAATTTTGTCTTCATTCTGTTGAATGCAAGCATATCTGCTTCTTTCATAAAATACCAACAGATCTGTTTCTTTGGTACAGTACAGTACAGTACAGTACTGTACTGTAATTGTTCGGAGTCATCTGCTGGCACAGAAAGCACACTCCAGTTTGCAAAGACATTATAGTTTGTTGGTACAAGGAAAACATAAACTACAAAACAAGCAACAGTGATATTTCACTAAATCAGACCGTAGTTGACCAGCAGTTAAATGATAATAACCTACGAGTATAATATTATCAAGTGTCTAACAGTACTGTACTGGAAAAAAGGGGTCAAATTCGTGTCGACACAAAAGATAATGGAAAATATCACCTGCATCTTATACAGTATGCTGACAAGTACTATACAATTTGGTAAATTAATCTGCTAAGATTATGGCAAGCAAATTACCTGGTCTCCACTGATCAATAAGTTTGCGTGCTTGAATGTCCTTCAACATTGGTTGAAGATCACATGCCTGCACATAATGAAGGTCTCCAACTGCTTCTACACCGATGCTGGTAAGGTGTGCACAAACTTTCTCAAGTAATGCAGGAAGAAGGGTTGGAAGAATCTTCAGAATGGTCTCCTTGATTTCCTCCATTTCTCTTTGTCATCCCTGATAACATAAACAAAAATAATTACAAAATGAAAAAGCTACTACTACAGTACATTAAATCCTCAATGAACCAAACCAAAAAAGTACAGTACACAAATATAATAGCAGATACATGTCTCAAATTTCCTGGGAAGTACCACAGGTCCCAGTTACAGAATTAAACTAATGCTGTTTGCACTTCACCTATGGTACCATACCTTACTTGTATAAAAAAATAAATTTAGGACACAATAAAGGGCAGACAAATGGAGTTATCTGAGTATACAGTATATCATAAGCAGTTCACATTTAGGGCAATAGACAAGAACATACGGTATCGTCAAGTCCCGATGCTCGGGGTACAAAGCCCATACATTTTATATGGCCATCATACCACGAGCATCGGGACCCCGACGATATGATCTACTGTAGTCTACGGCCCTTAATTATACTGTAATGCATATGATAATGTACTTTACCTGGCATGCTTGGGCCGCAAATCACTGTATCTCTACTACTTGTACTATCACTATCACTGTAATCAGCTTCATACCCATCTTCGAGAAGGTCCTTGGCTACCACCAATTCTAGTTCACCTTTTTTTAATATTTTGTATGGAACTTTGACGACAAGCTGCCACTTTATTTTAACTTTTTGTCGTTTTCTTGCAATCATGCCTAGAAAATTAGACCAATATAATTTAATATAACCATACAGTACTAAATTACACATGAGGATTCCTAAGTCTTCCAATATATATATATTTTCTTAAAGTACCTTATTAATTAGTAATAATTACCTGAAGCCTTATGCAGCTACAGTATGCTTGAGTGGGATCAATAGTGTTTTACCTCTTTTGTAGGCAGTCAGAGGGTAATAATCAAGAAGTTTAGAAGATTCTACACATTTCATGGAAGAGGATGTAGAGTTAGAATCAACTGTATATACTTGTAATTCCTTTGAAAGTTGTGACCTGAATTCCTTTACTAAAAAGTATGCTTGTTCACTGGAGTTTAATATTATGAACTGAAGCTCACCTAACAGTAGACCCTGCTCACATTTACTTAATACTACGTAGTGTCCCTTCTTGTAAAGAGTCCCCTTTATTGTAACTTCCAGGCTAACTTCAGCACCTTCAGCAATCTGACACATCTTTAGGGCTTCTTGAATATTTTGACTATAGGTATCGGAGATTAATGACATGCTTTTTAAAACGTCTATGTCACTGTGAAAATAAGAACTGGCCTGTTTGTATGCTTGCAATAATTGATGTTTTTCACTCATGGTCTGACATACATTCTTGAAATTACGTGAACTTCTGATACATCTTTTAAAGTAACCGTGTTTGCTTTCAAATCTCAATGTCCACAAACGAATTAAAGGGCCAAACTGCAAAATTAGGTATGGGTAATGCTTTAGAAAGTGATGCTTCGGCTTCAGTCGCTCATTTGGGAAAATAGCTTGTCTATCTTCTAAATATTCATCGATAAGTATGGCAAGATATGCAATGTCAGAGTCTTCAAGCTTTGGGGCACAGATGATTTCAATAATGTTTCGTAATAAAAGGAACAACTGCCAAACCTGATCATCAACATCCACTATTTTGTCATGTAATATGACTGGCAACAGCCTGATTAAACACCAGTTTTCTGCTGCCTGACCACCTAATCTACAAGCTGTTGTACTGGTATTTACTTGGCATGCCTTTGAGCTGGCATCTGTACCA
The DNA here is from genome assembly GCA_033782935.1 of Petrolisthes cinctipes. Taxonomy (NCBI): domain Eukaryota; kingdom Metazoa; phylum Arthropoda; class Malacostraca; order Decapoda; family Porcellanidae; genus Petrolisthes; species Petrolisthes cinctipes. Next base: position 99,181 of record JAWQEG010001488.1, read on the forward strand.
CTATAAGGAAACATAATTATACGTTGATTAAGTTCTGCATAGGTCAGCCATCCCTTTTCATTCACTAGAGATCTTATTATCCGGGCTACATCATAATCACCAACACCCTCAAAAATGTCATGCCCCAGGCATGGTGGAAGACCTGCTTTGCAGACATGATAATTTTTCAATGCATTGAAAGTAGAATTAAATTTAATACCTTTTACGTTCTTTGAAATAGGCCTACCAGCTGTTTTCTCATCTTCAAGTTGTTTTACTATTGATTCATAGTCTTCCATCGTTCTCTTTGCAGCAACACACAGAGGGTCAGTGTGAAATCCTGACAAGGTTATATTACAATATCTACAGAAATATTCTACAGTACTGAAATTTTCTGTGAAGCCACCAATGCCATGGGAGCCCAAGTTATCACCAGTTATGCAATAAAGTGTCCCCTTCACATTTTCATTATGAATCTGAATGCCATTGTTCTCAAGTTCCTTCAAGTCTTCAACTAATTTAGAAAATATTTTATCATAACCAAAATGTTTAAGATCAACTTCTTTGCACAGCAGGACTAAGAGGGTATTATCAACAACAGAACGGAGATGTGGTCGAAAATTCCCAAGTGTCATATATACCCCTAGAATTTTATGCTTCTTCTTGCTTGAACCTAAAGGGTTACATATTTCAAAAGCATCCTGATACAAAATAAGCCTTAATGAGTTAGGGTCATTTTTAAATAGTTCATTAGTCTGGAAAGAAAGCCCATCATTAATGTCACTGAAGTTACGTTTACTATGATCTCTGTCCTGGTGCTCTGACATTAATTTGTACTCCTTGAAAACTGATTCATTCTTAAAGAGACACTTTAGTGTTTCAAGTATTGGTACATACTGAAAAGTGGAATCTTTGTTTTGATTGTTTTTCCCCAAATGATAACATTGAGGCTGAACATAATGAAATTTCTCTTTGAAATATACATTACGAGAGTAATTAGACCTAAGTGGTCCACGGATACATTTAGAAAGACAATCTGAATCTTGAATATTACATATTATTTCCTTAATCTTTTGATCAGGAATATCCAGCTGTTTTAGAGAAGAGGTTAGATTCTGCAAGCAGGAAGAAAATCCAAGACTATGAATATTTTGAAATTCCTCAACAATATATTGAATGACTGATGATGGCAATAAGAATTTAGACAGTAATTTCAAATAGAACAAAGATAAATTACGCAAAAATAAAGCATCCTCTTCTGTTGTCAGTATATCCTCATCACCAGTATCTTCCAAGGTGGAGTTGTAATTTTCCACAGATACACTTGAATCCTCTAAGGCAAATGTAGATGATGTACCAGTATCAAAAAACTCTGAATATGATGAACAGACTACTCCAGTAGGTAAGTCTTTTACAGTATGATTTTTATGATACCTGCTTATATGTGCACAAAAAGATTTTTTTTTTGAAAAACTTTTTGAACACTTATCAAAAGGGCACTGTACACTGCTGTCTTCATCAATGTGATTCCGTAAGTGTTTTAACAAATCCGGCATTCCATCACAAATTTGGTGGCACAATTGTGTCTTGCATTGCAATTTAACATTAAGAGTTATAGCTGTTAATTTGTTATCATTTTTATTCCCAATTTTTTGTTGATGGTCACGATATATGTGAGTCCTTAACCCTGTATAGGAGGAGAGTTTCCGATTACACCCTGTAAGTGGACACTTGTATAATCGTCTATACTCATTGGAATGGAGTTGGGAATGATTTACATAACCTTTAATTGTACTTGAGACATGATTACAGAGAGGACACGCAAACTCTGAATCCATGATAAACAAATCCAAAAAAATCACTAACTTACTACCCTGAGTTAGGAGTTTACCTTGTTGTGTGGTATTGTATTGTTATGTGAATATGTTAATTTAGAAGCAAAAAATGTTTGAAAAGTCATCAGGAATACTATGCATAGTAAATAGGACAATTGATGTGAAGGGGAAGAAAGGAGACTCTGTTGGCAGAGTAAGTTAAAAAAAAAAAAAAATACCGGTATATATGGAGCAGGCCAACAGGCATGGACAGTTTCTGAGAAATAATACGCAGGAAGACTACCCTAAAGTGAAGCTAATTAAATCATGAAGCATGAGGGAGAAGGCGATGGAGAGAGGAATATGTGGTTCAAATTAACTACGAGTGGAGCAAGTTTGCACAGTAAATTCACTCCTGCAATAATAAATTCAAGTATCCTATAGTGCCACACGTCTGAGGTAAAACGACTACATTCTCACCACTCAATACTCAAGTGAATAAGGAGAAGAAACGAGGATAATTATTGCAGAATTGCTGATTCCAGAGATGGCAGCTGGCACACTCAGCATTGGCGGGTCCAGGCGGGAAGGAAGCAAGAAGGGGACGCCTGCCCTGGGCGGGAAATGGAACGTAAACAAACAAAAGATTGAGGAGCTCAATGCGCAAAAGCCAATAAGTGGTATCTGCCAATATATTCCATCTCTAATCCATGTTATTCCACGTCCATATATTCATAATACATACTATATATTAAAAGTAACAAAACATAGTATCTATTAGGCTACTTACCGTACAATTCGATGTCTTCCAGAAGGAAATTCCTTCTCGTTTTTTCTTAGATTCTTATATAATTGCTGATACCAAACTGAAAATTAGAATTTCAACATTTTTTCCATTATGAAATATTTCTAACTGATGATTTCAGATCAAACCTTCGAAAACGAATACTTGATTAATTAAATACAAAACCATCCATAAATATGGCAACATCTCAGGAGCTGGTCAATGATGCCAAGTGTCGCAATAAATGGCATAACAAAAAATACATTGAAATAGTGCTAAAAAATGTATTTGTAATGTTATTGGTGTATTAGAGGAGAAAAAGTGTAACATTTCAAGTGTTCCATAAAAGGTAATAGTCAAGATTTTTACCTGAAAAGAAAATAAATTTGCAAGGAATACGGTCTGCTTGTATATGAATATACAGTAATATTCCCGTATTTCGTTATATCATATAACATATAACCTAAGCAATATAATGGGTTCTGGATTTTCGGCACACGCATAAAACTGCTTTCCAAACATCAAAAAAGATTAATTCAAATCTGTGAAGAATGAAAATGCACACAATTTACAACGGTTCAAACCGTATTTTAACATACGGGGATTCTCCGTTAGCATTTACAGGAAAAAGTACCGTAAAAAAACTGTATTTTTTTACAGTGTACGGGTCCAAGCTGGTGACAGCAAAGGGTGTCCACCTGGAGGTCAGAGATGACAAGATCCAGCATCCCTTCCCATTCGTGTGGGGAAAGTTACATGGTCTATCAAGCCCTGTACATCCAGGAGATTTTTTGTAGGCTTGCTGCTACAGGTGGTGGTTGAGGTCACCCACCACCAGGACGTGCCTAAACGTTGTTCTATCAGCAGGTCATTCAGTTTCTCTGTCAAGTATTGGAGCGAGGCAGGCCCCTGTTTTGGGGGGCAGTACATAGCGCAGATCATGAGGACCGAACAGTCAGCCAGTACAACCCAGAAAAACATGGCTTCCATCTGGAGAGGTGTTTCCACATTTAGTAGCTGGGACTAAATACCCTCCTTGAAACATAGAGCCATTCCGCCTCCTGCTCATTCCAGGTGATCCCTCCTGGTCCAGTGGGTATAGCCACGTATTTTGTCTCTTTCTCCAGGTCGTTCATCTGCCTCTACTCTCCGGACTTCTTCCTGCAACCATAGGGTTCGCTCTTAATGTCATCTCCTGGAGCGTCTGTGGTATCACCAGTTATGTTAAACTCAGTCAACTCATGGTCAATGTGTTTCCCCATCAGCCGAGCATTTTCTCTTTCCAGGAAGTATATCTAGGATGGTCTCTCACCTCTGGTCAAACTCCTAACTTGCATACATAGCTTCTAGCCACATCACCTTCTTCTGTACCTCCACCGATCCTGACATGATCTTTCAGCTTCAGGAAGGTACTCTGGATCTCATCCTTACATCTGGACTGATAACATCTCAGAACCAGTGCTCCACGGTGCCAGTTTTATTCTCTGTTCATGTCACACTTTGGCTTCATTATATTCTACCTGCTGGGTCTACTGCTCCTGCCACTCGTTTACATATCGCTGTGCCTGTAAATCATTATATTCTACCTGCTGGGTCTACTGCTCCTGTCACTCATTTACATATTGATGTGCCTGTAAATCAAGAGCGGGATACCTTTGTACAGTAGGGCGAAGGTCAGATGAGACTTCCTGGAGCATGTCCCAGGCAACAGTGACAAACGAGAACCACAAAGTGGATTTGTGCAAAAAAAATGTATGAAAGAAACATACAAAGTAGTGAGATGGTTTGGTGACATTGTTCATTGAAGAGTGTTCTTGGTAAACATACAAATTAGTGTGATGGTTGGTTCTACTTGCCATAAACAATTGTTTCAATGTTCAGTTCAATGGATGAGAAACACAACAGAAGAATATCATTGAGGTGACAGCCCGAGAGCTGATAGTGAAGGTGAGACTTGGTGACCAGAGTACCAAGTAGCCTTGACTTGGAGAGAGTGCAGGGTTGACAAACAGTATTTGTCTCGGGCCGAGCGATAGGCCTTCATGGCCACACAATATGCATCTGTGGGCCGGATGTTACCCGCTCCTACTCTAAATATAGCCTGATGGACATCTTATTTATGACTCATATGTTACTTACTATTTACCTTTCTTTGCCGGACCAGTTATACTCTGATCTTTTCTTTGCCAGTCATGTCGTTTACAAGTTATTTGTCTCCCAGACACACCTCCAACTTCGTTGTACCTCCCATTCATAGGTGCTTTACACAAGAGAGTTTTATACAGAGTTGTTGACAGTAGCGTTCTTGTCTTGTCTCATGAGAGAGAGAGAGAGAGAGAGAGAGTGAGAGAGAGAGAGTTTGCTTAGACATGAGACAGACAGAAAGAAAATGAACAAATCAATACAGGAAAAAATATGCTCACTGTGCGATAAAACACACACACATTAAGTCAGAGCAATGTCACGTGACAAGGAAATAAAACAGAAATAGAAAAACTAAAGAAACTGGTTATTGACTGGCAGGTGAGCAGTACAGAAGAGTTTATGGCATTATATTAGTGTGTCAAATTATAGGACATGAAATATTATAGAGCAGTTTTAGCCCATCAGGATGGTGGAATGTAAAGTTAATTTGTGGGGAAACAAACCCACACATCTGTGCTTGGGTTCTTTACTTGGTCACCGCTTCCTCTCTGTACAGATTTTTACAATATGCCACTAGGAGGCATCACACACAAATAAGGATACTATATATAAATGTGGCATTTCAGAACAATAAAATTAATAATGGATCACTTTCACAAACAAAAATAATTACAAATTATTATAGTAATTTGCCCTTTACATATTAACACTAATGGTGACGTTGCACAAATACAGTAACGTTATCAGTTGCACATTTAACGTACGTAAATGTTGTCAGTGAGTTTCGTAATTACAAAGTCTTTCTTAAGTTATCATCCTACTTACACAAAGTTTAAAACTACACTTTATTATTGTGTGGGTCATGGAATGTCCAGAATTCTTTCAGAAGGTTGCCGGACAGATAATATTAAGAACCAGTGACTGACAGTGATGCTTTGGTTAAACATTTATACTAAACTTATATCAATACCTCACTTAGAGTTGTCACAGACTTCAATCATTCACGGAACATTATTTAAAATATATACTAAGTTGAATGTTTCTCCCTCACGCTTGAGACAAAGGTGGATGTGGAAAACATTATTATGGAAGAGAATGGTAGTAGGAATGTCATGGGTTAGGGAAGAGATTAAATTATTACAAGGTAGGATACAGGTGTGTAATAGAGCAAGAAGTATTATGTCTATTTATGATAGTTGTAAGGAGGAGTGAAGTATACACCAAGGGAGAGTTAGGTGAGCAAGAAAAGTCATCAAGAGGGGTGATACTATTGAATACTAATAATCACGATGGATATAATAATTAATAAAAACATTAATATGAGTAAGGTTGTGAGCGTTATAACTTTAAGGTTTACAGCTATTTCTATTTTAATGTCAGTACAATGACAACTTAAAACATAGACTATATCAGAGTGAGTAAGGCATAATGAAGGCGAGTCAATGAAATGAAACTGATAGGAGAGATTGTGGATTGGAGTCCAGTGTGGTAATAGGAAGGAACAAAAGAGGGAATGATTGATAGAGACAATGGAAAGAAGAGTATTTGTCACACTGTATTACCCGTGTTAAACAAATGGTAACGAATAATGTTAAATCACAACAGGAACGAAATATTCATGTTACTAAAATACATGTCGAAGTTTAAATTAATACTTCATAGCAACGAAGGTATAAATGGAGGGTTACTTACTTACCACTGAATGGGGAGAGGAGAGGCAAGGAGGGGAAGTACTGTATTTATAGAACAAAAAACCCATGTAATGGCATAACACACACTGCCATTATCTATACTCATGACATGTGTATCTGGCAACATTATTGTATTGTTGCAACGTTGCCTCTATGACTGAAAATGCTTTGGTATATTGAATAAACAACTTTCTGGCAACATTATATATATTTCTGTGTGTTGATGTCTGTAAACAAAAACCTTACTGCACCAATATCATATATTTCTCAATATTATAATTCCACCTTCTGATCATATATAGTATAATTATAACTTTGAGGTATTTGTCGTTAAATTAGTTTAGTTCACATATGGTCATGTGTAATATTCGACATTTAAACCATATATAGCTGTCAATTCTATCACATAGTGTTCCCTGATTAACAGGAATGTATCATGGACTAAGAAAGACAAACTTCTGGTATTGACTGTACAGCTGTGTTCATGATTCCCTGAGACACATCTTGTAGAGGGAACTTGACCTTCTGTATCCTTACTGGACAGCAGGTAGTTGAATCAAACTGTCTGACCAACACACACAGTGAAGCTAACAATAATATTATATTGAGGGAACTTGACCTTGTCTAACCTTACTGGACAGCAGGTAGTTAAATCAAACTGTCTGACCAATACACACACTCAAGCTATATATACATAGGTATATATAAATATTTATTTATTTATATCGGTATCTTTCTGCCCATCTATTTACCATTGATGAAATTCATTAGTTGTTGTGTGTTCATAATGATACGAAGGGAATGGTGGTGATGACAAGTGTGACCATACACTCTACTTTGACATTTTATTCTCCTTTATCTCTCTCCCTCCCTCGTTTTCCTTCTCATTATCTCTCTCTCTCTCTCTCTCTCTCTTGCTCTCTCCATATTTAATTAAGCCTTCGTCTCTCTCTCTCTCTCTCTCTCTCTCTCTCTCTCTCTCTCTCTCTCTCTCTCTGTTAACACTCAGGAAATCCGCATCGTTGAGGCAAAAATGGATTGAGTTTATTTCCTCTCTCTCCAAGGTTGACGTCACCAACGAGAACTTTTGTGTGTAAGGTTATCCTCCATACACACTTGTCTGGGACTACAAACAATATTATAGTGAGAACAATGGTTTTTTATCCCCTTGTATATATAATATATAAATATTATCAGGTGTCTCGGACCAGTTATTACACGGAAGAAAACAAGTTATTAATTGTAATTATAACACGTACAATGTGTGTGTGTGTGTGTGTGTGTGTGTGTGTGTGTGTGTGTGTGTGTGTGTTATCTGATATATTTTTTTAATCATAGACGTTAGTGTTCTTCCCTACATCCAGAAAGTATGTAAAGTAATTTGTTCCATAAATATACAATGTGTCTCAAAGGTATTATGATGGTTAATAAATCAGTGTCATTATATAAGAACACAATAATTAACAAAGGATTAAGTTACATTCAACACACGAGAGTTCTTTATCTATTTTTTTTTCATTCTTCCTCCTCGTCACAATGGGTGCCACCACAACACTTCCTGTGTGTGTGTGTGTGTGTGTGTGTGTGTGTGTGTGTGTGTAAGACAGTGCTACAACCTCATTGGAAACCCTGTGTGAGTTTATTATCAAGAAGAATCTATCACACATACGGTAAAGTGTTTTGCTGGTATTATTGATTACGTCCTGCACTGATCTATGTTGGATTGTTGACTTTTGAAATCCTCTGCCTCTCTTTATTACTTTCTGACTTTCCTCCATCTCTCCTTACTTTCCTCAGCCTTCTTCATCTCCTTCTTTATACTACTTCCATTCTTCTGCATCATCTTCAGTCACACCCACCATCTTGATGTCCTCCTTCACTGCACCCATAAACCTTCTTACTTATCTCCCTCTCTTTCTCTTGCCTGGAAGGACCATCTCCAACATCCTTTTCCCCTCGTACAGCCAGTACTGATGGTCGTGGACCAGAAGCAGTTGAAGACATAACCATTGAGCCACAAGTTCCCAGAGCATTCGAACAATGTGATTCCCCTCCACCTACCCCACCACCCCACACTTGAACACCCCGCCAACCCCTACACCACCGTGGCCACTCACCTGGGAACATTAATATTATTAACTGTTTGCAAAGTTTAAAAATAATCGACCTTAACTGCCTCTACTCCTTATGGACTCACTGTTCCCATGTCTTCTTCCTTATTTACACACGGATATTCAGTCTTGCTCCTGTTTACATAAAGTTCCTTTCTCACCTATACATATTTCAAACTCTCCAGCCTTGCCTTGACTTCTTCCAGGCTCTCTCCACATAACACAATGTCGTCCACAATCATCATTGTCCATGGAGACTCCTGTCTTATCCCATATGTTAATCTGTCCATCACCATTTCAAATATGGAAGGGATTAAAATCGATGTTTTTAAGTAGTAGTAGTAGTAGTACTTGTTCGTTTAGTAGTTGTTGTAGTAGTAGTAAGTGTAGTAGTAGTAGTAGTAGTAGTAGTAGTAGTAGTAGTAGTAGTAGTAGTAGTAGTAGTAGTAGTAGTAATTGTAGTAGAAGCAGTAGTAATAATAGTAATTGTAGTAGTAGTAGTAGTAGTAATAATAATAGTAATTATAGTAGTAGTAGTAGTAATAGTAATTGTAGTAGTAGTAGTAGTAATGGTAATTGTAGTAATTGTAGTAGTAATAGTAATTGTAGTAGTAGTAGTAATAGTAAGTGTAGTAGTAGTAGTGATAGTAGTAGTAGTAATAGTAAGTGTAGTAGTAGTAGTGATAGTAGTAGTAGTAATAGTAAGTGTAGTAGTAGTAGTAGTGATAGTAGTAGTAGTAATAGTAAGTGTAGTAGTAGTAGTGATAGTAGTAGTAGTAATAGTAAGTGTAGTAGTAGTAGTAGTGATAGTAGTAGTAGTAGAAGTAGTGGGATATGCTGCTCACCTCACTGTTGTTAGGTTAGGTCAGGTCATACATGTCCTTTACCAACCTTACTTACTTCTCACTGTTGTTACACCATTGTCATACATGTCCTTTACCAACCTCACATACATCTCTGCAACTCCTGACTTCTTCCTCATACTATAACACAAATCCGCTCTAGGCACCTCGTCATAGGCCTTCTCTAAGTCTACAAACACACATTGACACTCCTTCTGGTCTTCTTTGTACTTCTTTATCAATATCTTCACAGCCGAATGTATCGTCCAACCAAGTTACTTCTTGATGATTCTCACTTCTCTTTTCAGTCTAGCTTCTATAAACCTTTCCAATATCTTCATTGAATTACTAATCAAATATGTATCTCTATAGTTTCTGCAGTCCTACACATCTCCCTTGCTTTAGTAAATAGATCCTAGTTCTCTTTTTCCCCACTTCTCTAGCATCCTCTTACCTTCAAGGATTATGTTTAACAATCTGGTTAGCCACGCCACCGCCATCTCCCCTAAGCTCCTTCACACTTCCAATGGTATGTTATCTGGGCCTAATGCTTTGCCTCCCTTCATCCTCTTCATGGTCTTCCTCACTTCCTCCCAGCTAAAATCTCGTACTTCCTGATTCGCTACCTCCACCCTCACCTCTACCAACCTTCTCTCCCTCTCATTTGCTATGTTTATCAGCTCTTCCTAACACTCCTTCCACCTCATTAAAACACTCTCCTCACTAATCAACACATTTCCATTTACACCCTTCATCTTGTTAACCTGTTGCACATCCCACCCAGCTCTGTTCCTCCACCTGGCCAATCGGTACATGTCTTTATATCAATTTCAACTAACTAATTTCTCATTCAGATCATAACATGTATTTTCCTTTGCTTAGTCATCTCCTTCATTGTTTTGCTCTGCCACTCCTTAAATTCCTGCAAACTTTCTTTATCCCTTTGTCTGTCCCATTTCTATTTTGCTTGCTTTTTATACAATATTGTACTTTATCATTCCACCACCAAATCTCCTTGGTTTCTTTTGTCTTTCCTTCTCGATGTCATTCCAAGTACCTTTTGTGGTTTCTCCCTCACCACTTCAGATAAAGCTGCCCATCTGTCCTCCTACTGATCCATAGCCTGGCTCATCTCTCTCTTAACTTTTGTAATGTAATCTCCCTCCTTTAGTTTCCAACACATAATCCTTCGTTCAGTCCACATTTTCATCTTCACCTTCACTTTCAGACTCATCTTACCAACCAACATCCTATGTTGTCTTGTTACACTCTTCCCTGTCAATACCTTGCAATAAATTGATTCTTTCAATTTACATCTCCTACAGGATATAGTCTACTTGTATACTCCTACCACCACTCTTGTATGTAATCCTATTCACCTTCTTTTTGAAGCAGGTGTTTACTACAACCATATCTGTACTGTAACATTAGGAAAAATCAACAATTATCTGTCCCTCTGTCTTCCACCTTCCCACTCCGTACCTACTCATTACCCTCTCATCAGTCATCACCGTTACTGTCCCTCTGTATTCCACCCTCCCACTCAGTACCTACTCATTACCCTCTCATCAGTCATCACCATTATCCCCTTCTTCAACATTGAAATCCACCCCAATAACCAGTCTTTCCTCCCTGTGTATGTTCTGAACCACTTACTCTCTACTTCACCCTAGAACTCTTCCTTCACCTCCAACTCACATCTCACTTACGTGGAATATACACTGATGACATTAATCAGTACTCCTTCAATTTCCATCTTCAAGTTCATTACTCAGTACGACACCCTCATTACCTCCAATACACTTTAAATATATATGCTTTTTCTTCACTACTATCCCAACACCGACACTCCTGCTATTTACACCAGGGTAAAACAACTTAAAGCCTCCCATTATCAACTTCTCTTTACTTCATTAGCATTTTGTTTAACTTTCTCCTTTCCTTCACGTCGGCCACCTCTCACTTTTTTTTTCTTTTTTTGTGTGCTAAAATTCATACATACACACACACGTCTACATACATACATACATACATACATACACACGTCTACATACATACACACATACATACATACATACATACATACACACAATACGTTTAACTTTCTCCTTTCCATCACCTCTCTCACTTTACCAGTCATTGTGCCAAAATTCAAAGTTGCCACCCTCACCTCTACTCGTCTACCATCCTAGCTCTTCCTTTATCTGGAGCTGTTATCATCCTTTACTTCTTCCCTTCTTTTGTCCACCATTACCATAATTTCCACCTGTACCATACTGGACCAGTGTGTGTCGTTGTTGACCCGAACCTTGACGGATTCTGTATGGTATTTTCATTCATTGTGATCAGTATATTGATATGGTATAGGTTTATACACTGGATGTCTTTCCATGATACAACTCTACCCATTTATCCGGGCTTGGGACCAGCACTAAGTTGTACTAACTTGTGTCCTCAGTAACTCTCTTTCTGTAGTGAAGCTGGATTATCTAGTGTTGTTGGTGTCTGTGTAATTGAACGAGTTATATGGTGTACAATTCATAGTTATGACATTGTGGTATTATGGTAATGGTATTATGGACACACACAACAGGATTATCTGGTGTTGTTGGTATGTGTGTAATTGAACGAGGAATATGGTGTACAGTTCATAGTTATGGTATTGTGGTATTATGGTAATGGTATTAGGGCATTGTGGTATTAAGGTAATAGTATTTTGGACACACACAACTGGATTATCTAGCGTTGTTGGTAACTGTGTAATTGAACGATTAATATGGAGTACAGTTCATGACTTTAATTCTCCCGGTCATTATCCTGAGAGTGTAAGACCTGGACACTTATGGCTAAACTTGACTCCTTTGGCACTAACAGTCGTAGGCAACAATATCGGTGGTGTTGAAGATGGCATAGTAGCAGTACAATAACTCCATAGACATAATATATATACACACTTATAATACTGAGTCTCGCTCCAGAACAGGTGGAGTGTGGACGTACTCGTGGCGCTCTGCCTCCATTCTCGTTTGTGTTGTTGTTTTGTGTTGTTTTGGAGCTCTTGTTTGTGTTTTTTGTGTTGTTTGTGAGTTCTTGTTTGTGTGTTGCTGTTTCTGTGGTGTTGCTGGTGTTGTTTGTCTGTTGTGGTTCTGTGTATAGTTTTGTTGTGATTGTCTGTGTGTGTGTGGGTGTGTGTGTGTGTGTCCCTGGCTGATTGAGTGTTTAGTTGTTTGTGTTGTTGTTTGCTTTCCATCTAGGCCTTGCCTGGCCTGATGGAGAGTGCGGATTCCTACTTGGAGGCCGACTTGGCAATGTCGGAGGAAGACGAGTCTCCAATTGAGGATCACTGGCCAGAGCTGCCTTCTCGCAACCCTCCCCCCCTCTCCTCGGTCACTCTGCAGCACAGGTTGCAGCCGTCCACCTCCTCAACCTCTACCAAGCGACCTGTTGATGCCTCGTCCGACTCCTCGCAGGATTCTGATGGTGTGGACTGTTTGCCTCCAGCTGCCAAGACTGCCAAGGGTGCTTCAGCTGTGCACGACGTACAGTCTGTTACAGTTCCGACTGGGCCACCCAGTATCGAGAGATCGTAGATGTGGCAGCAGTGTGTGTGTGCTCGAAAATTATACGGATCGTCAACACTCTCCCTCTGTAGTGAACATGACTCTGCCTCAAAGTTCATTCCATAGATGGCGCTGTGTAGTTGTGGAAGGAATGTGGACTGCAGGGTTGAAGTTTCGGGAAACATCTATGCTCGTGCCAATGAGTCATGAGCTCTCAGGCAGAGTGGTTGAGGAATGCTATTATGGAAATTTAACAACTATATTACACAATGAGCAGGTGAAGCTAAGGTAAAGTTGTTCGTAGCCTGAACAGTGAATATTTCTTCTAAATGGATTTTATGTTTAGCATGCAACATTGCATTGTTTTCTTGTTTTTCTACCAACTAAGATCGAGCAGATAGGTTGTTTGCTTTGGCCATCATATTTTGGTAAGCATTATTTGATGTTCACCTCTGATTTTGTATTTTATTTGTAAGTCACGTTACAGTGTATTACATGCATAGTAAAATTCCTTCATTACTAATTACTCCTCACTCTCTCTCTCTCTCTCTCTCTCTCTCTCTCTCTCTCTCTCTCTCTCTCTCTCTCTCTCTCTCTCTCTCTCTCTCTCTCTCGTAATATAAACGTTAAAGTCTACTGTAATCTCTCTCTCTCTCTCTCTCTCTCTCAAATGAACATTATCTTATCTTATCCAGTCTATTTAGATATGAAATCGTATGGAGAATTAGGACCAATTCCACAGTTGTTCGTCGTAGTTTGTTAGCGCCCAAACGAAAGAATCTAAACTGTGTAAATGACTTTTGACTGATTTATTGGATTAATCTGATGAGTAAAGTTTACAGATATTGTAATAATACTAGTGCTTGATAGTTTTGGTGAATAGGTATACTCAGCTTTTGGGAAATAACGAAGGCTTACGAGTGTGTTGGGGAGGAATCTGACAAACAAAATGACTATGTGGGACCAGCCCTGACTCCTTGACATTCTACGTTAAACACATAAGTGTCGAAATATGTGATCTTTTTGCCAATGATAGATTCTTCTTCACCTCTTTCTAACTTCTTCACTTTTCTTATCCTGTTCTTTCTTCACCTTTCCCTCATCTCCACCTCTTCTCCCTTTCTCCTTTAGACCCCTTAGGGGGATATTGCCGGTAGTGATAGAGGGCAATACTTTAAGGGTTTTGGCGCCCCTTCGGCCCCAGCCAATCTCTTTCAGTTATTCAACTGTCTCTCTTTTCTTTCTATTTCCTTCCTGCTTGCTGTCCCACCTCTTCTATCACCTTCTTCTGGCGCTATATGATCTCGATGTTGCAGCGCCAAAAATCAATCAATCAATCAATCAATTTGCCAATGATAATCAACTGGCATTGATTGTTATATTAACTGGGTTATGTTTATTTAGAAGCCACACCTGAATGGGGAAGAGGGATCACTCCTAGCGACCAAACGTGTGTTTAACCTCCTAATAGATTCCCCGGATTTTTGTTAATAAACCTTTTGTAGTGAAAAATAGTGTGTGCATAACAGTAGGCGTTTTACCAAATTTGCACATCGTTCACATAATGATTGATTTATTCCAGAGATAACGGTGTGTGGCTGTGGGGGAAGAGAAGGGCGAAGTTTCGGAAAGTAGGTGGGCAAGGTGAAGTTCACTGGAAGGCACCGGTTGAGCACACGGATACGTAGGGTCATTACTTTAACTAGGAATGTAGTTTGCCAGTCAGTATTTGATGAGCGTTTCAGAGTAACGACTCCTTATAATGATAAAATCCTAAAGATTTTTATTACTTTGTTTATTGTATCACCCGTTACCATAAATCCTACGAATTATGAAATTACTCCGAAACTATCCCTCTCGCATATTCTGTGTATCTTTTTCTCGAGTCATCAAGTAATGAATGGATAACGTTAGCTACACAAATTAAAGAAGAATGTGTCTAAATTGACATTACCGATATCATGCTGTATGTGTAATAATCCTAAAGAAAATTAGCTCCTAGTAAAAGTCAGACAGAACACGTGATTAAACCAAGATTTACTTGCATTATAAAGAAATATGAAATATTCGCGTCCGTGCCCGAGATCACATCTTAAAACACGCTGCACACTCAGAGGGTCCCCTATTCAGAGGCATATTTTTCAAGTCTGACCTGGTCAATGCAATCCGTTCATTTAGGTTAGATTAAGTATGGTTGGGTTGAAATGCAGTCAAGTAGGTAAAATGAGCTGGGAAAGACCATGAGACTATTTAAAAAATTTCCTATGGTTACTTTTATCCCTATATGTTAGGAGCAATTTTCCTTCATTTCGTCCCAGCACTTCTTGCTCTCCAGCCAAATTCGAGAAATATGCTAACCAGCTGTAAAATCGGCCGTTGAACCCTCGTTGGCCGGGGGAAAGATAAAACTCTGGTTATTCTCTACTTTCGTCATCTTACAGGTTCATAATTTCAATAGACAGGGACACTCTATAAATGTAAATAGGCAAAGTAGGAGTTATACAATCCTTGACAACCCAACAACATTTATTTAAACAAAATAAGGTTTTATTTACATTGACAATTAATATCCAGTCCAGCCACCTTCCTTCTATATGACGGCACGCAGTCTATCGGGCACAGAGGCCACAATGCGTCGAATTTGTTAGGTTTGTTGCGGAACATCTCCCACTGAGCCTGGGTATGAGCCATTAGTGCCTCCGGTCTCCGCTCCACCATCTCTGGCTCCCAGCAGTTGACCATATTAGCCCACACGCTCTCTATGGGGTTCCAACGAAGTTCACCTTGCCCACCTAGGCTACTTTCTGAGACTTTGCCCTTCTCTTCTCCACAGCCACACACCGTTATCTCTGGAATAAATCCATCATTATGTGAACGGTGTGCAAATTTGGTAGATCACCTACTACTATGCACACATTAATGTATCTATTAGCAAAACTTGGGGTAATCTATTAATAGGTTAAACACACGTTTGGTCGTTAGGAGTGATCCCTCTTCCCCGTTCACCTGTGGGTTCAAAACAAACATAACCCAGTTAACAATCAATGCGAGTTGATTATCACTGGCAAAACGATCGCTTATTTTGACACTACTAATTTGTTTATTAACGTAGAATGTCAGGGAGTCAGGACTGATTCCACAGTCATTTTGTCAGAGTCCTCCCCAAACACACTTGTAAGGCTTCGTTATTTCCCAAAAAGCTGATTATTCCTATTCACCAAAACTATCAATTGAGCATTTGTATTATTACAATAGCTGCATACTTTACTCATCAGATGCTTCCAATAAATCAGACACAAGTCATTTACACAGTTTAGTTTCTTTCGTTTGGGTGCTAACAAATCACAACGAACAACTGTGGAATTGGTCCTCACTCTCTGTCCGATTTCATTAGTATAGAGATAGGATAAGATAAGATGGTGTTTATTTCAGAGAGAGAGAGAGAGAGAGAGAATTACAGTTGACTTAAACATTTTTATTACGAGAGAGAGAAAGTATTTAGCAATGAAGGAATTTTACTATGCATGTAATACATTGTAACCTGACTTACAAATAGAATACGAAATCAAAGGTGATCTCAAATTATGCTTACCAAAATATGATGGACAAAGAAAACAACCTATCTGCCCGATCCTAGTTGGTAGAAAAACAAGCTAACAATCGTGGCAACGAGACGTGAGCTCTGTCAGAACGGCTGAGCAATGTTGCATGCCAAACATGATAACCATTAAGAAGAAATATTCACTGTTCAGGCTACGAACAACTTTACCTTAGCTTCACCTGCTCATTGTGTAATATAGTTGTTAAATTTCCATAATAGCATTCCTCAACCACTCTGCCTGAGAGCTCATGACTCATTGGCACGAGCATAGATGTTTCCCGAAACTTCAACCCTGCAGTCCACATTCCTTCCACAACTACACAGCGCCATCTATGGAATGAACTTTGAGGCAGAGTCATGTTCACTACAGAGGGAGAGTGTTGACGATCCGTATAATTTTCGAGCACACACACACTGCTGCCACATCTACGATCTCTCGATACTGGGTGGCCCAGTCGGAACTGTAACAGACTGTACCTTCTCTGCCTCACTCTGGTGTTTCTTCTTTGTATACCAACTCCTTGCCCTCGTCCAACCTTCCTGCTTTTGCCCCGAGAGATGCCTATGTCAAACTCTCCTTCTCTGGAAACCCATCTACGGACACAAAGCTGCGTTGGTTGTCTGATGTCAACAGGGCCTTCCAGTTGCAGCGTGAACTGGCTGAAGTCAAGATGGCTGCTGTCACCTCCCGGTTTGTCTACATCTCTAGGAAGCGTCAGGACATCATTGATAGAGTGAAGGCTGGTGAATTTTTATCTCTGCCTCTCATTCTTGAAGACTCACCTGAGAGGCCTCGTAAGTTCCCCAGCTACATCCTCACCCGTTTTCCTATTGATGTTGACCCGAAACTTGCCAAAGGATACCCTGGTGTGTACTTTGCCCGTCGTTTTTTCCAAGATGGTTCCCCCATTGGCCGTATTGTTGTTGTCTGGAGTCAACCCGATCCACCTCCAAATGAGATTTCCTTTGATTTCCTCCCTTGTTTTCCACCGTGTGAGGTGAGGAAACTTCATAATGACCAGCCTTGGTGCTACAGGTGCTGGGGAGTTGGGCATATCTCCCGGTACTGTTCTGCCAGGCCGAAGTGTGCATGGTGTGCGGCCGACCATGATTCCAAGACGTGTCCTGTCAGGGGTGAACCATCACATCCTGCTGCCTCCACCTCTGAGCCTTCATCTCCTGAAGATACGTCTCGATGGAAGTGTCCACGATGCCTTCAGCCAGGGGTTAACGTGTGGCATGGATGTACTCGACGTAAGGTCCAGGCTCGTGTCTCTACTATTGCTCCGCCTCCTTCACCACCACCACCACCACCACCACCTCCCCAATCTGCTCCTCCTACCAACCCTGCCTCACCTCCAGACCTGGCCCTCCGCAAGTCTGTTGCTACCCTCATGGCACGATGTACAGCTCTTGAAAACCGCTTTTCTGCCCTTGAAGCCAGGATTGATGGGCTGGTTGCCGCTCAGGCTGCCAATGACTCCAAACTCTCCACCTTGGTCGAGGCTCAGCAGGCCATCATCTCAACTGTCACTACCCTTACCGAAAAGATGGATACTGTTGCATCTCGTCTTGAAAAGCTTTTCGAGTCAGTCCCTTCTCCTGGTCCATCTTCTTCTCCAGGTCGCTCATCTGCCCCCACTCACCGGACTTCTACCTCCAAATACAGAGTTCGCTAGTGATTGCCGGCTGGATGTCATCTCCTGGAATGTATGTGGTATCACCAGTTATGCTAAGCTCACTCAACTCAAGGCCTATGTTTTTCGTCATCATCCCAGTGTTATTTTTCTCCAGGAAGCATTTCCAGGATGGCCGATTGCTGCTGGGCAAGCTCCTCCCCTCTCAGGTTATGTGCCATATGTTCATCTGGTAAGGAATGGTCTCCTGACTTACATACATAGCTCCTTGCCACATCGCCTTCTCCGTACCTCCACTGATCCTGACATGACCTTTCAGCTATTTGAGGTTCTACCTGGGAATGGAGTACTACAACTATGTAATGTCTATTCTGCCCCAGCTAGACTCACTCTTGAGGCTCTTCCTTCTCCAACAGTGCGTGGTATGGTGTATATGGGAGATTTTAATGCTCGGCATTCTGATTTGGGTGATGGTACTGGCTCTATTAATCGTAATGGTGTTCGTCTCCTTTCATACATCCGCAAGCATCATCTGACACACTGGGACACTGGCGGTGCCACTCATTGCCGGGGAGGTACTCTGGATTACATCCTCTCGTCTGGCCTGATAGCATCTCAGGTCCAGTGCTTCTCCGTGCCAGACTTATTCTCTGATCACATTGCTCTTCGGTTTCATTATTCTCTAACTGCTGGGTCAGGTGCTTCAGCCACTCGTTTGCGTATTGCTGTGCCCCCTAAATATTGCCCGACTTACATCTTATTTATGGCCCATGTATTCCCTACATTTGACATATCATCAGCTGAACAGTTGTACTCTGATCTTGTATCTGCTACTCATGACTTTTATAGGCTATACGTCTCCCGGCCACACCTCCAGCATCGCCATACTGCCCATTCCTGGGCGCTGGATGCATGTATACAGGAGGCAAAGGAGGAGGCTGAACGTGATGGCCTATTGTTTCAAGCCAACCCAACCCCTGACCTACTCCATCGTTACCAGATGTCTAGGGACGCTTTAGTTGCCCTGCAGGAGTGTGCTCACACTGAGTCTTGGCAGCGGTTCACAGACAGGATCAACCAGTAAACAAGTGTGGCTTCTATGTGGCACCTCATCCGTCGGGTTGTTAAAAAGACACCGGCCACTGCTCGTCATCACACTCCTGCCGACTATGCCAAACAACTTGTCGATGCCTGGTCAGAACAATCTACCCCAGCCAGTCTACCCATCCACATACAAGATGCACTCGCTTCCCGTGCTGCTGTCCATCGGCTACGTCTAATGTCTGCTCTGTTACAAGATGATGACGATGATGCAGAGGAGATAACTGAGGAGGAGTTGCGCCGTGCTCTCATTTGGGGTAGAGCTTCTTCCCCTGGTGATGATGGTATTACTTATGCTGTGCTGCGCCTACTTCAACAAGTTCCTGGGAACCCTCTACTTCGACTGTACAATCTTTGTCTTCGTGACGGTTGTGTACCACGAGCCTGGACCAGCAGCACAATAATACCCATCCCTAAGCCCGGCACTGCGAAGTTCAGGCCTATTTCCCTGACTTCCTGTTTCTGTAAGGTTATGGAGAGAATCTTACTCAATCGTCTCATGTACAGACTGCAGGATTGCCTTTCTCCATGGCTGTTTAGTTTCCTTCCCCAGCAAAGCGCACATCACTGCCTAGTCGACCTGTACTCTCGCCTTTCCAGGGACAGTGTGGTGGCCTTCATTGACCTTCGAAGTGCCTTCGATGTTGCTAATAGAGACGTCATTTTGGATCAACTGGTTGACTTTGGGATAAAGGGTAATCTACTACGGTGGATTCGGGGCTACCTGAGTAACAGGACCTCCCGTGTGTTTTTCAGTGGTGCATTCAGTCCTTTGCGCAGTTTTCATCTTGGTACGCCTCAAGGTGGTGTTCTCAGCCCATTGTTATTTAATATTCTGATGCATCGGTTGCTCACTTCTCTCCCTGATATTCCTGGAACTACAATTACTTACTATGCTGATGATATCTGTGTTCATTCTACCTCACCAAGGGATCTCCAGCGTTTTCCTGACTCCTTCTCTGTGGCCTCCTCTCACTGTGGCATTATTGTCTCCCCAGATAAAAGCAGAATATTCACCTGCCGCCTTCCTCAAGCTCAGCCAGTGTTCACCATTGGAGGGACTGTCATTCCCATGTGTTCCCAGTACTGCTACCTGGGTGCGCCGGTCAATATTTGGCCGATTGTCCCTGCCAGACCTCAAGACCATCCCATTGTCCAGTACTTATTGGGTCGTCTCCAGCGCCGACTTACACCACTTCAATGGCTATCTAACAACTCCTCGGGCATCTCCATCCCAGTAGCCAGGACCATCTATATTGCTTTTATCCGTTCAGTTGTTGATTACCTTTCCCCTGCTTTGATTCAACTTCCTAGGGCTACTCTTGAAACTTTAGAAAAATTTCAAAATAGAGCAATGAGAATTATTCTCGGCTGTCCAATGTCGACCAGGATAGTGAACATGCAGCGTGAGTTGCGTCTACCCCCATTAGTGGAGAGAATTTATTCTAATGTTACTTGCTTCACTGTCAAGTGCCTTCATTTCCCACATCTTTCACCCCATTACTCTCAGTTAGTCAGGACTTCTCTTAGACCAAACTACCCGGTCCCTCCCATACTGCCTGCTGGACGTACTCTTATAAGGTCTGTTTCCTCTGTGCTCCGTGGTTTTAATATAGATATAATGGTTGCAGACGTCCCCCCAGGGCCCCCTCCATGGATGCTACCAACACCTGATGTGAGCTTTACACCTACTTCCAAGTCGGAGCTGCCTTCTCTACAGCGGCAGTTGGCTCTAGAACACATAGAAACAGTGACTTCCTCCATCACAGATCCATACTGCCTCTACACTGATGGCTCATTGCAAGTGGATGGTGCAGCAGGTTGTGCTGTTTTCTCGCCTGACCTGGAGTCACCTCCAGGGGGCTGGGTTGGCCGTCGTCTCTGTAACCACTGTAGCTCAACATTGTGTGAACTGTATGCCATTCTGGATGCTGTTAGTGTTGTTTGTCAACGTGGAGTGAATGCTGCCATTTTTTGTGACTCCAAACCTGCCCTTCATTCCCTCTCTAGTGTTCAGCCCACGCACTCTACTGTTATTCAGCAGATTTTATCGTTTTTGGCCTTATTGCGTCACCGTAACTTGATTGTCAAATTTTTATGGGTGCCATCCCATGTAGGTTTACGTCACAATGGTACAGTTGACAGACTCGCAAAGGAAGCCTGCCATCTGCCTCCTCGTGGTGCTGGACGTCCTCTCTCCCTGACATGTTACCTCTCTAAAGTCCGCTCCGCCGCTCTCCTCCCTGTACGGCGACGCAGGGATGCAGAGAGGCCCTTCAGCATCTCCATCACCCATTACGAGTCTGTCTGCCATCACAAATATTCCTACTGTCGTCGAGGCCTCATGGTTCGGAGGCACAATGTAGTCTCTGCTCGTTTGAAGCTTGGCTACCGTCCACCGTGGCAGGTTGCTGGGATGCAGGGTGAGCCTCCCTTCACTGAGTGTCGCTTGTGTCGAGCACCTCGTGCTAACACTATAGAGCACTATTGCCTAGCCTGCCCCACTGTCCGACACTTGCTGCCCCAGGGCCTGCCGCTTGATGTGGTTTGTCGACACCTGCTGAACCATCAGGTTCTGGAGGAACTTCTGGTGCGCCACCCGCGTTTTGGTGGATTTAAGTAGGTCATGATGTAAATATTTGTCGGTATGCTTGTGCTTCATTCTGTTATGTTTTCGTGATGTGAGTGTGTGTGCGCATGTGTGTGTGTTTGTGTGTGTATGTGGTCATTGGGTTCTCGTGAGACCCGCTTACCCTTGTGTACTGTTGTCTGCCTATTGACTGACGCTATGGCGCAATGAATTAAAAAAAAAAAAAAAAAAAAAAAAAACTTATAATACTATCACCAACACTTATAGATGTTATAGTCAGCGTCGTCAATCTTCTTTTCCTTGGTGTGAATCCCGTACAACTTGATTCATTCCGAATCGTTCATTGGTGAGGGGGAAGAGTCGGAGAGTGTAGCCAGGGTATGTCTGTCACCAGTGTGAAATGTGGGGGGTGACTGAATACATACTACAATACATAGTACAATACATACTACAATGCATACGACAATACATACTACAATACTTACTATAATAGTGTATTACACATGTGATAACTTAGGTAATTATTAATTTAGGTTTGTTATGTAAATAAGCTGAAACATTCCTTTTTATTGAACATATTAGTGAGTTTGGAAATTCACCTATATATGTAAGTAAGTCACTTGATACATGTGATCCAGGAATATGAAGATATTCACAAAGATGAAACCCGAAGTTCCATATATATGAATGACACTACTATCTCTGTGTTCATGTAAACATACACAGGAATTTCCATTTAATGTCAGTTTTGGATGTCTGATAAATGTTGGCAGGTGGAACTGCTGGTATCTTATAATTATTTTGATTTGACAAAGGGAAATGATATAATATCCTTATGATGATATAACAACCTTACTTAACAAAATATGACCATATTAACAATATTATAAGTTGATTCTCCAGATTATCATACCTGATAATATAATTTACATATTCCTGGCCATTATAAGTGTGTCTGCAGACAATCCATCTGGTGATTGCAACCTTCACACCACATTATCACTCCAGCTCTAGTTGAGTGTAGATGTTCCTCTCCTCCTCAGTCCTGTGTTGTGGATTTCATACTGTTATTGTTTCTATTGATTGTCTGTTTTCTCGAATTTTGTTCTGTAATGTGTGTGTGTGTGTGTATGTGTTCTGGGTCTTGTTTATCTTCCATGTTTTGCTGTTGATCTGTTGTCTGATGCTATGCCTAACAGTTTCTAAGGTGGTCACTGTTGTACACTTTGAAGAGTTTGTTTGCTTTCCCATCAATGCCTTACCTGGCCTGATGGAGAGCTGTTTATCGGATGTAACTTTCTGTCTGGAGGCCAACTCAGACATAACAGAAGACAATGAGTTTTCACAGTAGGATAAATGGCCGCCTTGGCAGCCCTTACACAATATCCCCCTCTTCTCAATCATTTCTCAGCATGGGTTACAGATATCCATCTCATTCACCTCTACCAAACAATTTGTGGACGCCTTTTCTGACAGCTAGGAATTTCCTAATGTGGATTGTATACCTCTCACTGCCAAGACCGACAAGTATACTTCGGCTGTGTGTGACGTACTTAACTCTCAGTCTTCTTTGCCTTGCTCTGGTGCTTCGACCCCTACCCACTCCAGGTCCTCGTCTCATTCTCCTGCGTTTGCCCTGGGTGACACTTGAGTCAAGCTCTCCTTTTCTATGGACATGAAGCTGCAGTGGTTGTTTGTCGTTAACAAGGCCCTCGAACTGCATCATGAACTGGCTGAAGTAAAGATGTCTGCAATCACATCCCGGTTCATCTACATCTTCAGAAAGTGTCAGGACAACATCGAGAGAGTCAAGTATGGTGAATATTTTTGTCTCTCCCTCACATTCCTCAGGGTTCGCCTGAGAGGCCTCGTGGGGTTGTATAGTCCCCAAGAAGATTTAATGTACCCCAGCTCCATAGTCCCCAAGCAGACTTAAAGTACCCCAGCTGCATAGCATCCACGCAGACTCTTAAGAACCCCAGCTACATAGTACCCATGCAGACTCTTAAGAAACCCAGCTACATAGTACCCATACAGACTCTTAAGAACCCCAGCTACATAGTACCCAAGCAGACTCTTAAGAACCCCAGCTACATAGTACCCATGCAGACTCTTAAGAACCCCAGCTACATAGTACCCAAGCAGACTCTTAAGAACCCCAGCTACATAGTACCCATGCAGACTCTTAAGAACCCCAGCTACATAGTACCCATGCAGACTCTTAAGAACCCCAGCTACATAGTACCCAAGCAGACTAAAAGTACCCAAGCTACATCTTCACCTGGTTTCCTGTTGATGTTGACCAGAGTCTTGCCGAGGGACACCCTGGTGTGTACGCTGCCTTTTGTTTCCTCCAGGATCTTCTTCAGATTTTCCGATATTTTTAAGGGGCCGTCGTTTCCTGTTTGGGGCATCCTGTTCTATCATTATCTTGTCTTGCTGGTCCCTCGCAATTCTGTTCTTCCATCTAAGCTTCGGTCTTCCTCTACCTCCTCTTTCCTCCACTTCTATATTCATGATTCTTCTTCACACTTGGTTCTCTTCCGTACACATACAATGTCCATACCACTATAGTATTCTTTGCTGTACCATCTTCGATACTTCCATCATCTTGATCATTTCTCTAATATGTTCATTCCGGATACTATCTCTTCTTGTGACTCAACACATGCACCTCAGCATTCACATTTCCGCAATTTCCAGTTTCTGTTCTTGAGCTTTCATTATATTATAAAGCTTCCATTTAATCTTTGCACTAATTCTCTTGTCACATAGAACTCCGGTTGACTTTCTCCAGTTAATTCAAGCTCACTGTATTCTCTGGCTACTTTCAGCCTCAATATCTTTGAAACTTCTGATCCCAGGTATTTGAAATTCTGCACCTTCTTGATATTTTTTGCATCCATTCTGTCTTATCCCTGCCCTGCCTCCCATCACCTCTCACCCATCAATAATCCATCATAAGTTCTGCTTAAGCTTCATGCCTCTATCTTCCAGGGCTTGACACCTTTCCAGTTTTTGTTCCTCTCCATCCTTGCTCAAGTCAACCAATACAATGTCATCCAAGAATAAAGCACTACATGTAACCTCCTCTCTAACATCTGCAGTCATCACATCCATCACAAGATCGAAAATGTAAGGGCTGAGAACCGACACTCTTCCATCATTCTAACAACACTTCTTACTCGAGCCGTTGTTCCTGCATACATACTGTATCTTGCTGAACAATTACATACATCTTAGGAACTTCTTTCACCTTCATACATCTCCAAACTTCCTGCTTTGAAACCCAATCATACACTTTCTCCAGATCAATGAACACCAAGTGTAGCTCTTTCTGCTTTCTTCTGAACTTCTCTGTTGGCTGTCTCAAAGAAACTATTGCATCCACTGTCCCTTTTCCGGTATAAACCCGAACTGTTCTTCTCTTACACAAGTTTCTCTCCATATTCTCTCTTCTATCTAATACAGAACTCATGCATAGATTTCCATCATCTAAAACATAGGTTTTATGCCTCTGTAATTACTACAGTCCTGGATGTCTCCTTTCTCTTTATAAATCAGTACCAGTACATTGTAGCCAGCCAATCTCATAATATATTCACTCCTTTTCTCCCTAAACATTTCCACTCTTTGACTGGTAATACCATCAGGACCAACTGTCTTTCCTTCTTTCATTTTTAGTAACGCTATTTGTAGTTCCTCTCCATTAATATCTTGTACTTCTCTTACATGCTGATTTCCATCTTCTATAGTTTTCCTCATTCAATAATTCCCTGGTGATGTGGGCAAAACTTTAAGGGTTTTGGCGCCCCTTCGGCCTCAGCCACAAGCTTTTAGTTCTTCAACTGTCCCTCTTTCCTTTCTATCTCCTTCCTGCTTGCTGTCTCCACTCTCCATCACCTTTTTCTTGCGCTATATGACCTCGCTGTTGCGGAGCCTAATATCAATCAATCAATCAATCAATCATTCAATAATTTCTCAAAATACACCATGTATTTACACCATCCTTATCTGTCAACACTCTCCCTCCTCATCCTTGATCTACTTGATGTGTGTTAGATCTTTGGTGGCTTTGTTTCTGTTCTTCGCTATCCTATACATATTCTTCTGTCCCTCTGTCGCCTCTAGCTACTCATAGAAATACATCGTTGCTGTTGCCTTACCCTGTGCTACTGCTCCTTTGTATTCTATACAAGCCACTTTCCAAGCCTATCTAATCTCTTTCGAAACATTTGTGTCATAGGCTCTCTTTGCTTTTTCTGTTTACTGATTTTCTCCAGTGTATTCTGGTTCAACCACCAAGTTTCTTTATTATTTTGTTGTTCTTTGCCAAATGTTTTACTGACAACTTCTTCCTCTTTTCAAATCACATTAATATTCTCTTTCCACCAGGTGTTCGTATTTTATTCTGGTTTGATGTTACACAGAAATGCTTCATTAAAGTCTGCCTCAGTTCTTGATGTTTCATTCTACACCCTTTTATCTTTGGTTCTCCCTTCGAAGTTCAAATTCCTGCAGTAATATAATCTGATACCACTAAACACACACAACCCCCCCCCCAAGCCTGTCCCCCAATTCCCGTACCCCCCTAGCACACACAACCCCCCCTCCCCAAGCTTGTCTCTCTATTTCTGCACCCCCTAAACACTTTCCCCTCTTATCGTTTTACAATTTTTCAGTTCAGCCAGTTGCCCTCTCCTATACACAATGATATCTATCTGTGTCTGCCTTACTACACTGCTGTATGTAGCATAATTTTTGCACGTAAAGAAGGTGTTACAAATTGCAAGATCAAATGCCACTGCGAAATGCACTCTTCATTCTCCTCCCTAATTCATCTCGCCGATGCCATGTCCTCCATAAACTCTACCTATATTTTCACCAACATGTCTATTTAGGTCACATCCGATAATTACTCTCTCGTTTGCAAACATCGACGTCATGAACTCATTCATTGTTCTCCAGAACTCAATTTTATCTTCCTATTCACATGCTACTTGTGGAACACATCTAGTTACTATGTTCAACACCTTTTCTCCACGACACACCTTTATTCGTATTATTCTATAATATATTCATTTAACCTCCACTTCCTTATCTTTCATAATATATCCTTGCTGATAATGATCCACTTCTTCCATAGTTGTTAGCTCCACTGTACAGCATCTTATAACCAATGCCTATCTCCTTTGCTTTATTTAATTTTCATCTTCTTTCCTGTAAACACAATATATCCATCTGCTTTCTCTCCATAACATCTACAAGCTCTACAACGCCTGGTAATGCTGCCAACATTCAGGGTTCTGACTCGTTTCCTCTAGGATGGTTCCCCTGTATTACTGTTGACTGTAGTCTTCCTCACCCACCTCTACTACAACGCCTGGTAATGCTGCCAACATTTTGGGTTCTGACTCGTTTCCTCTAGGATGGTTCCCCTTATTACTGTTGACTGTAGTCTTCCTCAACTACCTCCACTTGAGATTTCCTTCCATTTCCTCTCGTGTCTTCCACCCTGTGATGTCTCCCTGGGGCAGGGGGCTACAAATATCTCCCCAGTATCCCTGCTTGTTGTTAAATGACTAAAAGCGGCTTTCACTTCAATTGTCCCTATTTTCATGTAACCTTTGTACTTACTGTCCCACCTCTCAATCACTTTCTTCCTCTGGGGCCATATGACCTCGCTGTTACAGCGCCTAATATCAATAAATCAATCAATCAACCACTGTGTGATGTGTGGAAACTTCATAATGACTAGCCTTGTTGCTGAAGAGTTGGACTCATCTTCTGGTACCGTTCACCCTTGTTGAAGTGTGTCTGGTGTGTGACTGACCATAACTCCATGATGTGTTCTGTTAGGAGTAAACCATCATGTCCTACTGCCTCCACCTATGAGCCTCCAAGTCCTGGGAACTTGTTTCTGTGGAAGTGACCACGTTGCTTTCAGCCAGGAGTTAACGTGTGTCATGGTTGTGATTGATGCTAGTCCCCAACTCGTGCCTCTATTACCACAGTACTTCATCCACCATCACCTTCCCAGTGTATTACCACAGTACTTCATCCACCATCACCTTCCCAGTGTATTACCACAGCCTACTACCACAGTACTTCATCCACCATCACCTTCCCAGTGTATTACCACAGCCTACTACCACAGTACTTCATCCACCATCACCTTCCCAGTGTATTACCACAGCCTACTACCACAGTACTTCATCCACCATCACCTTCCCAGTGTATTACCACAGCCTACTACCACAGTACTTCATCCACCATCACCTTCCCAGTGTATTACCACAGCCTATTACCACAGTACTTCATCCACCATCACCTTCCCAGTCTATTACCACAGCCTACTACCACAGTACTTCATCCACCATCACCTTCCCAGTGTATTACCACAGTACTTCATCCACCATCACCTTCCCAGTCTATTACCACAGTCTACTACCACAGCACTGCATCCACCATCACCTTCCCAGTCTATTACCACAACACTGCATCCACCATCACCTTCCCAGTCTATTCCTCCCAACAATCCTGCCCCACCTCCTAACCTTGCCCACCACCAGTTTGTTGCTTCTGTCATGGCACGATGTAGTGCCCTTGAGAACTGCTTTTCTGCCCTTGAAGCCAGGATTGACAGGCTGTTTG
Source organism: Petrolisthes cinctipes (assembly GCA_033782935.1). Classification (NCBI taxonomy): domain Eukaryota; kingdom Metazoa; phylum Arthropoda; class Malacostraca; order Decapoda; family Porcellanidae; genus Petrolisthes; species Petrolisthes cinctipes. The sequence continues at coordinate 127,690 of JAWQEG010001488.1, forward strand.
CATCTCTGTCCACCTCTATTCCCAAACTCTCCACCGTTGTTGAGACTCGGTAATCCATCATCTCAGCCGTTACCACCTTTACTTTACCGACAAGATGGCAACTATTGATTTTTGCCTTGAGTTTTTTTTTTTCTTTTTTTTACATTTAACGTTTTTTGGAGGGCTAAGAGGTGTGATGTGAAAGTATGTGCTTTATTCCCTGACCCTCCTTGGAGCAGGGTTGGTCACGATGTTTACTGCAGGTCATGTCACAAGGATATCAAGTCTGCCTTGTCCTACATCCAAATAGTGTCCCTTGCCACACCCACATTTACCCTGGTCAGGACAGCATGATGGTCAGAGCTGTCTACGGATGCCAGCTGGTGACAGCATAGGGTGTCCACCTGGAGGTCAGAGATGACAGGATACAGCGTCCCTTCCCGTTCCTGTGTGGGGAAAGTCACATGGTCTATCAAGCCCTGTACATCCAGGAGATTTTTTGGAGGCTTACTGCTACAGGTGGTGGTTGAGGTCACCCACCACCAGGAAGTGGCTGCAACGGTGTTCTATCAGCAGGTCATTCAGTTTCTCTGTCAAGTAGTGGAGTGAGGCAGGCCCCTGTCTTGGTGGACGGTACATAGCGCAGATCATGAGGACTGAACAGTCAGCCAGTACAACCCAGAAAAACATGGTTTCCATCTGGAGAGGTGTTTCCACATTTAGTAGCTGGGACTAATTACCCTCCTTGAAACATAGAGCCTTCCCGCCTCCTGCTCGTTCCAGGCGATCCCTCCTGGTCCAGTGGGTATAGCCACGTATTTTGTCTCTTTCTCCAGGTCGTTCATCTGCCTCTACTCTCCGGACTTCTTCCTGCAAACATAGGGTTCGCTCTTAATGTCATCTCCTGGAGCATCTGTGGTATCACCAGTTATGTTAAACTCAGTCAACTCATGGTGTATGTTTTTCCTCATCAGCCGAGTATTTTCTTTCTCCAGGAATTATTTCCAGGATGGTCTCTCACCTCTGGACAAACTCTTAACTTGCATACATACCTTCTAGCCACATCACCTTCTTCTGTACCTCCACCGATCCTGACATGATCTTTCAGCTTCAGGAAGGTACTCTGGATCTCATCCTCACATCGGGACTGATAACATCTCAGAACCAGTGCTCCACGGTGCCAGTTTTATTCTCTGTTCATGTCACACTTTGGCTTCATTATATTCTACCTGCTGGGTCTACTGCTCCTGCCACTCGTTTACATATTGCTGTTCCTGTAAATCATTATATTCTACCTGCTGGGTCTGCTGCTCCTGCCAATCGTTTACATATTGCTGTGACTGTAAATCATTGTATCAGATTACTTTACTGAGGGAATTTGAACTTGGAAGGGAGAACCAAAGATTAAAGGGTGGAGATTGAAACTGAGGGAGACTTTCATAGAAGCATTTCTGAGTAACATCAAACAAGAATAAAATCTGAAGACCTGGTGGAAAGAAAATATTAATGTGATTTGAAAAGAGGAAGAAATTGTCGGTAAAACATTTGGTAAAGAACAACAAAATATATAAAGAAACTTGGTGGTTGAACCAGGATACACTGGAGAAAATCAGTAAACAGAAAGAAGCAAACAGAGCCTATGACACGAATGTTTCGAAAGAGATTAGAGAGTCTTGAAAGGTGGTGTGTATAGAATACAAAGGAGCAGTAGCACAGGGTAAGGCGACAGTAACGAATGATTTCTATGAGCAGCTAGAGGCGACAGAGGGACAGAAGAATATGTATAGGATAGCGAAGAACAGAAACAAAGCCACCAAAGATCTAACACACATCAAGTAGATCAAGGATGAGGAGGGAGAGTGTTGACAGATAAGGATGGTGTAAATACAGAGTGGAATTATTATTTTGAAAAATTATTGAATGAGGAGAACGATTGGAGAATGATAGAGGATGGAAATTAGCATGTAAGAGAAGTACAGGATATTAACGGATTTGAAGTACAGATAGCGTTACTAAAAATGAGAGAAGGAAAGGCAGTTGGTCCTGATGGTATTACCAATCAAAGAGTGGAAATGTTTAGGGAGAGAAGGAGTAAATATATTATGAGATTTGCTGGCTACAATGTACACTCGTGATACGTAATCTCAGACCAGACGAACGGCAGGAGGCACCACACATACCCTGCATTCGAACTCAGCCTCTATAGGTGGACTGGGAGGGGAAATGAGCAATACCAGGCGATTCAAAGCTTTCTGCTCATCACACTCTGGTCAGAAATTATGTATCACGAGTGTAGTGATACTGATTTATAAAGAGAAAGGAGACATCTAGGAGAGTAGTAATTACAGAGGCAAAAAATCTATGTCTCAGATGATGGAAAACTATGCTTGAGTTCTATATTTGATAGAAGTGAGAATATGGAGAGAAACTTGTGTAAGAGAAGAATGGTTCGGGTTTAAACCAGAAAAGGGACAGTGGATGCAATAGTTTCTTTGAGACAGGCAATGGAGAAGTACAGAAGGAAGTAGAAAGAGCTACACTTGGTGTTCATTGATCTGGAGAAAGTGCATGATCGGGTTTCAAGGCAGTTTCAAGTTTGGAGATGTATGAAGGTGAAAGAAGTTCCTAAGATGTATGTAATTGTTCTGCAAGATACAGTATGTATGCAGGAACAACGGCTCGAGTAAGAAGTGTTGTTAGAATGATGGAAGAGTGTCGGTTCTCAGCCCTTACATTTTCGATCTTGTGATGGATGTGATGACTGCAGATGTTAGAGAGGAGGTTACATGTAGTGCTTTATTCTTGGATGACATTGTATTGGTTGACTTGAGCACAAACTGGAAAGGAGTCAAGCCGTGTAAGATAGAGGTATGAGGTTGAAGCAGGACTTAATATGGAATATTGATAGGTGAGAGGTGATGGGAGGCAGGGCAGGGGACTATGAAGCTGGGGTACTTTAAGTCTGCTTGGGGACTATGTAGCTGGGGTACTTTAAGTCTGCTTGGGGACTATGTAGCTGGGGTACTTTAAGTCAGCTTGGGGACTATGAAGCTGGGGTACTTTAAGTCTGCTTGGAGACTATGAAGCTGGGGTACTTTAAGTCTGCTTGGGGACTATGCAACCCCACGAGGACTCTCAGGCGAACCCTGAGGAATGTGAGGGAGAGACAACAATATTCACCATACTTGACTCTCTCGATGTTGTCCTGACACTTTCTGGAGATGATGATGAACCGGGATCTGACTGCAGACATCTTTACTTCAGCCAGTCCATGATGCAGTTAACGACAAACAACCACTGCAGCTTCATGTCCATAGAAAAGGAGAGCTTGACTCATGTGTCACCCAGGGCAAATGCAGGACAATGAGACGAGGAACAGGTGTGGGTAGGGGTCGAAGCACCAGAGCAAGGCAAAGAAGACTGAGAGTCAAGTACGTCATGCATATCCGAAGTATTCTTGACGGTCTTGGCAGTGAGAGGCAAACAATTCACATTAGCAGATTCCCAGCAGTCAGAAGAGGCCTCCACACATTGCTTGGTAGAGGTGGATGAGATGGATATCTGTAACACATGCTGAGGAATGATTGAGAAGAGGGGGATATTGGGTAAGGGTTTGCCAAGGCGGCCATTTATCCTATTGTAAAAACTCGTTGTCTTCTGATATGTCTGAGTTTGCCTCCAGACAGGAAGCTACATCCGATAAACTGCTCTCCATCAGGCCAGACAAGGCTTTGACGGGAAAGCAAACAAACTCTTCAAAGTGCACAAGAGTGAGGTAAGGATGGAGAAGGTAGATAGCCGGAGAGCTTCGTGTAGTCAAGCGAAGGGAGGGTCTGACAGATGGTGGAGAAGTGATGGTTCATTTTGTCACTGGATTCAGAGTGAGAGAGATGGGAGACACAGAGGATGGTGGAGAAATTATTTGATAGTCCACACAGATGTTTAATTTTGGAAAACCATTGAAAATTATTTGTTTGTTTTGAACTGTAAATTTTACTTGGGTAGTGGTTTTTCTTTGCCTTGGCAATTTCTCTGATTTTTTTATTTCTGAGCCGTTTGAACCTGTTTATGTTTGTGTAGAGTCGGCGTGATAACAAAATTATTCCACTTGGTGTATAAGTCTGTCTTGACCTTAGTCCAGGTGTAGCAGGTGATCCACTGACCTTAAGGCTGTGTCAGGTGTGTAGAGTAGAGGTGATAACAATATTATTCCACTTGGTGTATAAGTCTGTCTCAGTGATCACTTCAGTCCAGGGGTACCAGGTGATTCACTGACCTTAAGGCTGAGTCAGGTGTGGTCATAATGACAGGGGCTTGGTGGAGTATAGTGGTTGGTGCAGGTGAACACAGAACAGAACAATGTGTGCTGCGTCCCAGGGGAGGGAAGGGTTGGGGGGGCAGGGTAAAGCTGGTTACCAAAATGTCAGTCAACACTAGGTCTAAGGTAATGTTGCCCGTTATGAAATTTACTTGTCACGACCGCCCTAGCCGACCTCGATTAACAACAACTTTCACACAAAACTTTCACACGGGCTTTCGTATATTTACTTACGAGTTCGAAGTTAACTCCTTCACTAAACAAATTAATCTTAATTATTTTAGTATGTCGCTCATTGTAGAATGATTTATAATCATATGTAGTGATAGTGATATTGACGTGTATAAATAAGGTGTGGTCATCGAGTGGGGCAGAAAAGAAGCTATGGTACCAACATCACCAAAAAGCTTCACTGTCTCATCTAGTGAGACACCCAATAATCTCGGGGCCTCGTAAGAGTCACGGGCTACTGACACCCTACAGTCCCGAGGTATAAAAGAAGTATAAAAAAAACAATATATCATATGTTGTAAATTTACGTTACGAATGGCAATGAAACTTCCTTTATTCTTTTTCTTGTTCCTGTGTCTAATGTTATCTCTAAATCGATCATTATCCTACCTAACTGGGCAGCTGGTATATAATCGGATACTTATCATGAGAAGTGAACGATATATTGTTTAGTTAAGCTGTATTGGAGTTGCAGCTTGATGTCCAGACGTGGTTGTGTATCAAGTTCTTTTGTATTGCACGTATGTGAGAATTCCCTCTAACACTTCTCCCCACCTGTATAATCCACTCTGTATGGTGTGTTCTCTTCACTGCCTCCGTAAATACTAACTTTCCGGCTTCCAGACTAAACCTGGTAATTTATGATCTAGTGCATCACAACCCAGAAATATATTATCGAGATATTCGACTGATTTCTTGGATTTGTGATGTTATGTGATTGTTTCTTTAATTAAGTTCGAGTATCTTTTTAGATGGCTCGAAATTTTGGTATTATAAATATATAAATAAATTCGAGAATCTTTTTAGATGGCTGTAACTACTGGCAATATAAATGTTAAATAACAACGATAATTGCTGATATTATGTCGTTAATGCTTCTCTGTGGGAAATAATTACCACATTGCCACTGGTTGGAATGTCTACAACTTACTTTAATGAAAGCTGTAACTGAAGGTTGCTAGTATTTAATTCATTAAAGTCACCACAGATAACTAGCTTGGAAGAAGGAAACTGGATCTTAAGACGGTCTGATGTGACGATGATGTGGTCGATCAGGGCAGGTCCGATGAGTGCTCGGGGTGGATGGCAGAAAGGCAGTAAATGATTGTGATGTGTGTGTGTGTGTTACTGGCAGATTTCCTTATTCTTTCTGTGATAATTGGCTGACATGATGATATAGTGTAATTTATTTCTATACTCTGAGATTAATATATCTTATAGTCATCTAGTATATGTCATAAAAATACAAACTCCAATTTTCTTTCATCTACTTTTCTCCATCGAATGTTAACAGTGTAATTATGACACTCGCAATTTGAATCCTAAAAATCTTTCTCTAGGTAAGTGTCATAGTGATCTCTCTCTCTCTCTCTCTCTCTCTCTCTCTCTCTCTCTCTCTCTCTCTCTCTCTCTCTCTCTCTCTCTCTCTCTCTCTCTCTCTCTCTCGTGACTTAATTAACAACATAGTGGTTGTGTGTATACTAACCTTTGTTGTCCACAGTTTACACAGTAGTCCTGTGTGTGTTGTAGAGGACAGGAGGGTGACACAATAGTAATGAAGGAACACCAACATGGACAACACAAAACACACCAAGAAAACCAATATACTATATGTGTAATGTATAAGTAAATACATTGACTTGGTAACATATTAGGCAGAGAAAAGAGGTTGTATGAGAGACAAATAATGATGAACGATAAGTGACTGTTGTGACTCTAGTTTTAACATCTTCAATGTGTTACCCTTCCCACTAACCAAGATGACAAATATAAAATTAATGTCTGACACAATATTCCTCAATGTGTTACCATTCCCACTAACCAAGATGACAAATATAAAATTAATGCCTTTACATTCTCCTATTCGTTCCTCTCCCTCCCCTACCTTTACCCTACCTACCCTTCCCTTCCCTCCCCTACCGCTCTTTTCCCTTTCCTTCCTTTACAGCTTCATATCCTCTCCCTTCCTCTCCTTTACTATCCCCAATCCTCACTTCCTTCCCATTAACCTTTTTCTCCTATCCCTTCCTACAATTTCTTCCCTTTCCTTCATTCCTACTCTTCCTTTTTCTTACCCTTACGTCATCGTTCCCTCCAAACCCTCCATCCTTCCTCTCTCCTTCTCCTCACTCACCCTACCCTCCACCCTATTGTATATACGACTGTCTGCAAGACTTATCACAGGATGTACCAATATATCTAATATATACTGTATATTGTTAAAATTAGACAAATACATGTCAAATATACAAATAAAATATATTCATGTAGTGTTACAAGAAAAGATAAACATACATGAAAGATATTGGTTTTATATACTGTATGTGTGTTAATGTGTGTGTGGCCTGGTGATAGTGTGTGTGTGTTAATGTGTGTGTGGCCCTGTGATAGTGTATGTGTGTTAAGGTGTGTGTGGCCCTGTGATAGTGTATGTGTGTAGCCTTGAGATAGTGTGTGTGTTAATGTGTGTGTGGCCTTGTGATAGTATATGTGTGTTAATGTGTGTGTAGCCTTGTAATAATGTATGCGTGTTAATGTGTGTGTAGCCTTGTAATAATGTATGTATGTTAATGTGTGTGTGGCCTTGTAATAATGTATGTGTGTTAATGTGTGTGTGGCCTTGTAATAATGTATGTGTGTTAATGTGTGTGTGGCCTTGTAATAATGTATGTGTGTTAATGTGTGTGTGGCCTTGTAATAATGTATGTGTGTTAATGTGTGTGTGGCATTGTAATAATGTATGTGTGTTAATGTGTGTGTAGCCTTGTAATAATGTATGTGTGTTAATGTGTGTGTGGCCTTGTAATAATGTATGTGTGTTAATGTGTGTGTGGCCTTGTAATAATGTATGTGTGTTAATGTGTGTGTGGCATTGTAATAATGTATGTGTGTTAATGTGTGTGTGGCCTTGTAATAATGTATGTGTGTTAATGTGTGTGTGACCTTGAGATAGTGTCATGGCGGCATCCGTAGGGACAGTGGAGGAAGAGATAATACAAATTAGATAATGAACTTCAGTGTACTGCGAGTAATTTAATCCTTTGTCAATTATTGTGTTGTTACTTCTTGCAAATCAATGTAGTATACTTTATTTTAAGTCTGACTAATGACCCATATTTGTTTAACAATTATCAAACAACTTTTCTGTATCTAGGGAGGATCACAAGCATTTCAGATTGGTACACACACACACACACACACACACACACACACACACACACACACACACATGCATTAACCACAAAATCAGTTTTACCTTCATACAGTAGTCCAAGTTAATCTTAATTTAAAGGAATTTAATGGTCAATAATTTTACAGCGATAGGGATAGTACGAACCCAACACACACACACACACACACACGTTTCCTGTCACGTACATACATATATATACAATTTCTTTCTTTCTCTCTCTCTCTCTCTCTCTCTCTCTCTCTCTCTCTCTCTCTCTCTCTCTCTCTCTCTCTCTCTCTCTCTCTCTCTCTGCCTGTAAATCATTATATTCTTCCTGCTGGGTGTACTGCTCCTGCCACTCGTTTACATATTGCTGTGCCTGTAAATCAAGTGCGGGATACCTTTGTACAGTAGGGTGAAGGTCAGATGAGACTTTCTGGAGCATGTCACAGGCAGCAGTGACATACCAGAACCACAAAGTGGCTTTGTAAAAAAAAATTATTGAAAAATAAACATACAAATTAGTGAGATGGTTTGGTGACATTGTTCATTGAAGAGTGTTCTTGGTAAACATACAAATTAGTGTGATGGTTGGTTCTACTTGCCATAAACAATTGTTTTAATGTTCAGTTCAATGGATGAGAAACACAACAGAAGAGTATCATTGAGGTGACAGTCCGAGAGCTGATAGTGAAGGTGAGACTTGGTGACCAGAGTACCAAGTAGCCTTGACTTGGAGAGAATGTAGGGTTGACAAACAGTATTTGTCAGCAGTATTTGCAGGCCGGATTCTATTATTAATTCCTAGTATGTTCACGGGCCACACAATACAGAGTATTTAACAGTAACACTCTGTTCTTAGTTCATGAGAGAGAGAGAGAGAGAGAGAGAGAGAGAGAGAGAGAGAGAGAGAGAGAGAGAGAGAGAGAGAGAATTTAGACGTGGAACAGACAGGAAGAAGATAGATAAATCAAGACAGGAAAAAAATGTGCTCACTGCGCGATAAAACACACACACATTAAACTGGCACAATGCCACGTGACAAGGAATGAACACAGAAATATAAAAACGAAAGAAAATTGTTATTGACTGGCTGGTGTGCAGTACAGAAGAGTGTATGGAATTATAATAGTGTGTCAAATTATAGGACATGAAATATTATAGAGCGGTTTTAGCCCATCAGGATGGTGGAATGTGAAGTTAATTTGTGGGGAAACAAACACACACATCTCTGCTTGGGGCCTTTACTTGGTTAATTTGTGGGGAAACAAACACACACATCTCTGCTTGGGTTCTTTACTTGGTTAATTTGTGGGGAAACAAACACACACATCTCTGCTTGGGTTCTTTACTTGGTTAATTTCTGGGGAAACAAACACACACATCTCTGCTTGGGGCCTTTACTTGGTCACCGCTTCTTTTCTGCTACAAATGGTCCAGTGTTCGGTCCTTTCTTGGGACACCATAAAAATCTTTCACTGATTCCAGAGGTTACCACCCCTGTGAGTAGGGTGTGGGGAGTTTGACTCGGCTATCTCAGTGAGGTCTTCCTGCTTACCCAGCTATAGCCGAAGCTGACTCGGGTCTCACGTGAGTGGAGAGGTCTCTGGGCCACACATCATCCTTGTGATGCGTGCTATTGTAGTATTTCATACAGTCTAGTGTGTGCTTCACTCTGTCCCATTGACTACCACTCATAAGCGGACCTTTAACCTTTTATTATTAATCTGAGTAAAGTTGTCAGCATCAAAATTATAAGGTTTATGCCTATTTCTATTTTAATGTTAGTACAATGACAACATAAATCTCAGACTATATCAGAGTGAGTATGGCATAATGAAGACTAGTCTGTGAAATGAAATCGATAGGAGAGATTGGGGATTGGTAAGACTAGAAAGAAACAGAGTCCAGTGTGGTAATAGGAAGGAACAAAAGAGGGAATGATTGATAGAGACATTGGTAAGAAGAATATTTGTCACACTGTATTACCCGTGTTAAACAAATGGTAACGAATAATGTTAAGTCACAACATGTACGAAATATTCATGTTACTAAAATACATGTCGAAGTTTAAATTAATACTTTTTAGCAACAGAGGTATAAATGGAAGGTTACTTAACACTGAATGGGGAGAGGGGAGGCCAGGAGGGGAAGTACAGTATTTATAGAACAAAAAAAAACAACATGTAATGGCATAACACACACTGCCATTATCTATGTTGATGACATGTGTATCTGGCAACGTTATTGTATTCTTGCAACGTTGCCTCTATGACTGAAAATGCTTTGGTATATTTAATAAACAACTTTCTGGCAACATTATATATATTTCTGTGTGTTGGTATCCGTAAACAAAAATCTTCCTGCACCAATATCATATATTTCTCGATAATATTATGATTCCACCTTCACAACATATATAATATTATAACTTTGAGGAATTTGTTGTTAAATTATTTTAGTTCACATATGGTCATCTGTAATATTATACATTTAAACCATATATAGCTGTCAATTCTATCACATAGAGTGTTCTCTGATTAACAGGAACGTATCATGGACTAAGAAAGACAAACTTCTGGTATTGACTGTACAGCTGTGTTTATGATTCCCTGAGACACATCTTATGGAAGAAACTTGACCTTCTCTATCCTTACTGGACAGCAGGTAGTTGAATCAAACTGTCTGACCAACACACACAGTAAAGCTATATATACATATGTATATATAAATATTTATTTATTTATATTGGTATCTTTCTGCCCATCTATTTACCATTGATGAAATACATTAGTTGTTGTGTGTTCATAATGATACGAGTGGAATGGTGGTAATGACAGGTGTTACATTACACTCCACTTTGACATTTTATTCTCCCCTTTCTTATAAGTTTCAAAGGTAGGCCATTATCTCCCACACTCACTCCCTCCCTCCCTTTCTCCCTCGATTTCGTTCTCACTCTCTCTCTCCCTCTCTCCATACTTGATTAAACCTTCGTCTTTCTCTCTCTCTCTCTCTCTCTCTCTCTCTCTCTCTCTCTCTCTCTCTCTCTCTCTCTCTCTGTTAACACTCAGGAAACCCCCATCGTTGAGGCAAAAATGGAGTGAGTTTATTTCCTCTCTGTCCAAAGTTGACTTCACCAACGAGAACTTTTGGGTGTAAGGTTATCCTCCATACACACGCGTTTGGGACTACAAACAGTATTATAGTAAGAACAAAGGTTTTTTTATCCCCTTGCTTAGCCAGTATATAAATATTATCAGGTATCTCAGACCAGTTATTACACAGAAGAAAACAAGTTATTAATTGCAATTATAACATGTACAATGTGTGTGTGTGTGTGTGTGTGTGTGTGTCTGTGTGTGTGTGTGTGATCCTATAAGTTATCCACTCATAGATTCTAGTGTTCTTCCCTACATCCTAAAAGTGTGTATGGTAATAATATACAACCCTTGTCAAGGGGAATATGAAAGTTATTATATTGATTTAACAAGTTGTAATAACACAATAATTTACAAAGGATTAAGTTGTTCGCAGTACACTGGAATTCATAATCTAATATGTTTTATCTCTTCCTCCACTGTCCCAATGGATGACGTCATGACACTTCCTGTGTGCGTAGGTGTATGTGTGTGTGTGGTCACTACTGGATTTGCAACCATCTTGTAGTGTTGTGTTTGTATAAATCCTTCTCAACTTCAGCATTACAGTGCTTCAATCTCTGGAGTTTATTATCAAGAAGAACCTTCCACATATTATTGGGTAAAGTGTTTTGTTGTTACTATAGGTCGATTCCACAGTCTTATTTGTTTGATAGCTTCTCAACCAACCACACTTGTAAGGCTTAATTTATTATTTTCTAAAAGCTGAGTATCCACATTCACAAAATCTATCCAACAGTTAGATAATAATGATCACTGTATAGTTTACTCACCAAATTCATTAAATAATTAAGCCATAAGTCATTTAAACGGTTAAGATTCTTTCATTTGCGTGCTTACAAACCAATACCAACCACTGTGGAATAGACCCTATTAATTAATATTAAATCCTGCACTCAACTATTTTGGATTGTCTTCCTTTGAAATGCTCTGTATTTCTTCATAATCTCTCCCTCTCTTTATCACTTCCTATCTTTCCTCTCCTATATTCTTCTTTGGTCAGGTTTATTCTGTGTCAACTTACATTCTTTTCTGTACTGAACAGTTGCACCTTGCAATCCTCCCTCAATTCTTCTTTGAGTAATAATAGGTACACTTGGACATTGTGAACCAACACTACCAACATTAACCATTACATTGTCAGGTGATATTATAATATTAATATCGATCATAATAAGTGATTGGTTGGAGACCAATTTAGTTTTAATAAATAACCAACACTACCAACATTAACCATTACATTGTCAGGTGATATTATAATATTTAATATTGATCATAATAAGTGATTGGTTGGAGACCAATTTAGTTTTAATAAATACAGTAATGGTAATATTAGTAATGTATAGTAAGCCCCAGGTCCGTGAGTTTAAGGGGGTGCGGGAGTAGGGGACAGGCTTGGGGGGGTTTTGGGGGGTGCGGGAATAGGGGGACAGGCTTTGGGTAGGTAGAAAGCCTGTCCCCCTACCCCCCCACCCCCCTAAGCCTGTCCCCCTATTCCCGCACCTTCCTAAACCCCCCCCAAGCCTGTCCCCTACTCCCGCATCCCCCTAAACCCCCCCAAGCCTGTGCCCCTATTCCCGCACCCCCTTAATTAAAACTGTTTACTGAGGGGTTACTACCATGGCTGGGAGTTGGCCTGGCCTGGCTGACGTTCACGGAGATTATCTCATCACAGGAAGAGATGAAGAGAAACTAGATATTGAGGGAGGGAAGCAGGGAGAGGGAAGGGAGAGAGTGTGTGAGGGAGTGAGAGAGTGGACAGTGAAGGAACAAGGAGGGAGAGGGAGGGGAGAGAGAGTGTGAGGGAGTGAGAGAGTGGACAGTGAAGGAACAAGGAGGGAGAGGGAGGGGAGAGAGAGTGTGAGGGAGGGAGGGAGTGGACAGTGAAGGAACAAGGAGGGAGAGGGAGGGGAGAGAGAGTGTGAGGGAGGGAGGGAGAGAGTGTGAGGGAGGGAGGGAGGGAGGGAGTGAGAGAGTGGACAGTGAAGGAACAAGGAGGGAGGGAGGGAGGGAGGGAGTGAGAGAGTGGACAGTGAAGGAACAAGGAGGGAGGGAGGGAGGGAGAGAGTGTGAGGGAGGGAGGGAGGGAGAGAAGGAGCCTTTGTGCAATTTTATAAATATATATATTTTTTTTTAACATTCTACGGTGAAATGGTAAACTAATAATAACATTGACAAGCGTTCCACTAAGAACACATATTATTATAACCTGATTATTATATATACCTATTATAACCTAACACACTAACACTATCACAGTGCTACACACACATTAACACACACACATTATTACAAGGCTACACACACATTAACACACACACAGTATATAAAACCAATAGAAACTTAGCTCTAAGTCTTTCATGTATGTTTATCTTGTCTTGTAACACTACATAATTATATTTTCTCTGTATATGTGAAATGTATTATTTTATTGCATTATAATTTGTCTAATAACATTGACAAGCGTTCCACTAAGAACACATATTATTATAACCTGATTATTATACCACCTCAGTTTGTCATGAGAGAAAAAAATTATTACTTATATCTTTATATTTTAATTAAATATTAATTAACATTTCAGTATGAACATAATACATACAGCATGCAGTATGTGTGTTCTTTTATATCAATGTTTGGGATATGACACTTATATTTATATATTGTCTATCAGTAATATTATTTATTGTTGGTAAAATTAGTATATATTCCTTACTGTTATAGCAAAGTTTAACTCTCTCTCTCTCTCTCTCTCTCTCTCTCTCTCTCTCTCTCTCTCTCTCTCTCTCTCTCTCTCTCTCTCTCTCTCTCTCGCTTGTGACAGTGGAAATGTCCTGATAATGTGCAAACGATAAATATATTATTTTTTTTGGGTACATCCTGTGATAACTTGTGCAGGCAGTGTTATGTACTGTGTAATGGTGGGTTGTGTGTGTGTGGGGAAGGAGGGAGGGTTGTGTGTGTGTGGGGAAGGAGGGAGGGTTGGGTGTGTATGTGTGGGGAAGGAGGGAGGGTTGGGTGTGTGTGGCGAAGGAGGGAGGGTTGTGTGTGTGTTTGTGGGGAAGGAGGGAAGGTTGGGTGTGTGTGTGTGTGGAAGGAGGGAGGGTTGGGTGTGTGTGTGTGGGGAAGGAGGGAGGGTTGGGTGTGTGGGGAAGGAGGGAGGGTTGGGTGTGTGTGGGGGGGGAAGGAGGGAGGGTTGAGTGTGTGTGGGGAAGGAGGGAGGGTTGGGTGTGTGTGTGTGTGGGGAAGGAGGGAGGGTTGGGTGTGTGTGTGTATGTGGAAGGAGGGAGGGTTGGGTGTGTTTGTGTGTGGGGAAGGATGGAGGGTTGGGTGTGTGTGTGGAAGGAGGGAGGGTTGGGTGTGTTTGTGTGTGTGGAAGGAGGGAGGGTTGGGTGTGTGAGGGGAAGGAGGGAGGGTTGGGTGTGTGTGTGTGGGGGGGGAAGGAGGGAGGGTTGGGTGTGTGTGTGGAAGGAGGGAGGGTTGGGTGTGTGTGGGGAAGGAGGGAGGGTTGGGTGTGTGTGTGTGTGGGGAAGGAGGGAGGGTTGGGTGTGTGTGGGGAAGGAGGGAGGGTTGGGTGTGTGTGGGGAAGGAGGGAGGGTTGGGTGTGTGTGTGGAAGGAGGGAGGGTTGGGTGTGTGAGGGGAAGGAGGGAGGGTTGGGTGTGTGTGTGTGGGGGGGGAAGGAGGGATGGTTGGGTGTGTGTGTGGAAGGAGGGAGGGTTGGGTGTGTGTGGGGAAGGAGGGAGGGTTGGGTGTGTGTGTGTGTGTGGGGAAGGAGGGAGGGTTGGGTGTGTGTGGGGAAGGAGGGAGGGTTGGGTGTGTGAGGGGAAGGAGGGAGGGTTGGGTGTGTGTGTGTGGAAGGAGGGAGGAAGGAGGGAGGGTTGGGTGTGTGTGTGGAAGGAGGGAGGGTTGGGTGTGTGTGTGTGTGTGAGGAAGGATGGAGGGTTGGGTGTGTGTGGGGAAGGAGGGAGGGTTGGGTGTGTGTGTGTGTGGGGAAGGAGGGAGGGTTGTGTGTGTGTGGGGAAGGAGGGAGTGTTGGGTGTGTGTGGGGAAGGAGAGAGGAAGGAGGGAGGGTTGGGAGGGAACGATGAGGTAAGCGTTAGGAGGAGAGGGAAGAGGAGGGATGAAGGAAAGGGAGGAAATTAAATGAAGTGATAGGAGAAAAAGGATAAGGGGAAGAAAGGGAAGATTGGGGATGGTAAAGGAGAGGAAGGGAGAGGGATTTGAAGCTGTAAAGGAAGGGAGGGGAGACGAGGGAAAGGGAGGAGAGGTGTAGGGAAGGGAGGGGAAGGGTAGATAGGGCAAAGAAAGGGAGGGGAGAAGAGGATAAGGGAGGAGAGGAGTAGGAAAGGAAAGGGAAGAGTAGGGTAGGTATGGTAAAGGAGGGGAGGGGAGAGGAAGGGAAGGGAGAAGAGGGATAGGGAAGAGAAGGGTAAGTAGGGTAAAGTAAGGGGAGGGAGAGGAGGGGAAGGGAGGAGAAGGGAATGGGAAGGGAAGGGTAGGTAGGGTAAAGGAAGGGAGGGGAGAGGAGGGGAAGGGAGGAGAGAAGTAGGGTAGGGAGGGGAAGGATACGTAAGGTAAAGTAAGGGGAGGGAGAGGGAGGGAACAGGAGGGGAAGGGAGAAAAGGGGTAGGGAAGTGAGGGAAGGAGAGGGATAGGGAAGGGTAGGTAGGATAAAGGAAGGGAGGGAGAGGGACGAATAGGAGAATGTAAAGGAAAGAAAAGAAGGAGGGATAAGAGACGATAAAGCAGGGGAAGGGAGAGGAGGAATACAATATTAATGTATATAATATAATACAAACAGTAACAGACCAGTTGGTCCTTTAGAGGCTGTTTTGATTCTAAGGTGTTAACTACTAGTAGAGATAATGAATAAAATAATAATGATAATAATAATGATAATAATAATAATAATAATAATAATAATAATAATAATAATAATATTAATATTAATAATAATACAAATAATAATAATAATAATAATAAAAATGATAATAATAATAATAATAATAAAAATGATAATAATAATAATAATAATAAAAATGATAATAATAATAAAAATTATAATAATAATAATAATAATAATAATAATATTAATAATAATAATAATAAATATAATAATAATAATAATAATAATAATAATAACAATAATAATAATAATAATAATGTTGTTGTTGTTGTTGTTGTGGACCCAGACCAATTAAAGGTGTAATATACTTATGGTTCATTGGATCACTTTGATTCCTTTGAAGTATACCAACAAACAGGACCACATTAACATTAATAATGGTGTTCTGTTATATAGGGTTAATAGTGTGTAGGAATCAGTTGTTCCAGATTTACCAACACTGTACTACTCCTCTTTAACTTCCTGGCTATCTGTTCCTATATTTATAAAGACAATTTATTTATTTATTAATATAAGTAACAAGGAAGCACTACCATCTTGTATTACCATTATAATGTTATATTTCATTTAATATAATTAATTTATTGTAAAATATAACATTGTGCAAAATGTGTCAACAACTTAGTGAACAGGAGTGAACCATCACGTCCAGCTGCCTCCATGTCTGAGCCTTCACCTCCTCTTCTGTCCAAGTAATTAATAAGAATGTACTGCATTACAGGAAATTACTAAATATTGTCATGGTATGGCAGTCGTAGCTCTGTATCATATGTAATTATTGTGTGTATCTATGTTATATCTCTTCTCTGTGTTGACCAGACCACTCATACCAACTCCACTGATTGCCATCTATCCTCTGTTGTTTCATCCTTCACACCACATATGATTAATTGATATAATGACTGACTGACAGAATGACCATTTGTGTACCTTAATGTGGTGAAAAGGTGAATGAAAATGAATTGGTGAGTGAGTCGTGTGTGAAGCATACAGACAAGAGGGAGGGAATGATTATTCCATACTGTAAATCTCTGACTCTCGGACATACGTAGGACTGATAACACTAAATGTAATGTATATTTATGTGTCTGATTTTATATAGGGTTACACAGCTACGGAAGAGTAGGAAAGGGTAGGTAAGGTAACGGAAGTGGAGGGAGAGGGAGGGTACAGGAGGGGAAGGGAGAAGAGGGGTAGGGAAGAGAGGGAAGGGTAGGTAGGGTAGGTAGGGTAAAGGAAGGGAGGGAGAGGGACGAATAGGAGATGTAAAGGCATTAATTTTATGTTTGTCATCTTGGTTAGTGGGAAGGGTAACACATTGAAGATGTTAAAACTAGAGTCACAACAGTCACTTATCGTTCATCATTATTTGTCTCTCATACAACCTCTTTTCTCTGCCTAATATGTTACCAAGTCAATGTATTTACTTATACATTACACATATAGTATATTGGTTTTCTTGGTGTGTTTTGTGTTGTCCATGTTGGTGTTCCTTCATTACTATTGTGTCACCCTCCTGTCCTCTACAACACACACATGACTACTGTGTAAACTGTGGACAACAAAGGTTAGTATACACACAACCACTATGTTGTTAATTAAGTCACGAGAGTGTGAAACACTCTTTACACTGTACTACTCCTCTTTAACTTCCTGGCTATCTGTTGGAATATTTCTAAAGCCACTTTATTTATTTATTTATATTAGTAACAAAGAAGTACTACCATCTTGTATTACCATTATAATGTTATATTTCATTCAATATAATTTAATGTAAAATATAACATTGTGCAAAATCTGACAACTGTAATGACTCAACCCTTACTTATTATAGTATGAATACACACATACACACACACATATACCCAAACAGTATACACACATATGTATTAACACACACACATACACTGTTTGTATACACACGTATGTATTGACACACACACATACACTAATACTATACACACATATGTTATAACACACACACATACACACACACACACATACCAAGATATGCAGCCCTACACCTGACTCTGCTATCAGACAGTTTGGACAGTGGCTGATACAGTACCTGTGGACTGAGGCACTAACTGTTAGTAACGTTGACAGGAAGTGGGAGAATTACCAAACTACTATCACTCAGGCCTACTACCACTTCTTTCCTCCCATGGATAACACCACCGATTAAGAGGCTGATGGAGCAGCGCAACAAGGCGTTCTATAATGACAGGAGGAGGTATAACACCCGCTGGATAACAAGGTCATCAGAGAAATTAAAGCTGCCAAGGTGTACTACCCAACAAAAATTCACCACCTTAAACAAACCAACATCAATCAGTGGTACAATAAATTAAAGGACCTGTGTGGGATGGTGTAAAAGTCACCGTCTATTCCCTGTGTTGACGGACATACCAGCAAGGAAGTAGCTAATCTTATCAATGACCATTTCACCAGGATCTGTCAAACCCTGCCCAGACTGGACTCAGCCCAATAACCAGCTTACCTACCCTCCATCCCTCCCCCACGCATTAATGAGCACGAGGTCTACTATAAGCTCTTAATTAAGCTATAAGCTCAAACGCTCCACTACCCATATTGACCTTCCCGTGAGCTTGCTGTTGAGCTTGCAAAACCCATTTGTTCAATAATTAATGCATCACTTAGTCAGAGTAAATGCCCACAGGATTGGAAGACAGCTTCCGTTACTCCAATACCAAAAGTTTCAAAACCCCAGTCACTTAATCAATTAAGACTCATTGCTATAACCCCCCTCCCGAGCCTGTTATGTGAAAGCTTTGTGTTCGACTGAGTTTCAGCCAACATCTCAAATGCAATTGACCCCCAACAATTTGGAAATATGAAGTCATCATCAACCCCCCATTGTTTCATAAGCCTGCGACACTTTATATACAGTAACCTGGAAAAAAGAAAGACCTCAGTTGCCCTTATATTCATAGATTTCAGAAAGGCTTTTGATCTAGTAGACCATATCGTAGTACTATGGAAAGCTCTTGATATGGGAGAGGAGCACAGTCTAGTGGCATGGCTGGCAAACTTCCTGTGTGACAGACATCTGGCAAACTTCCTGTGTGACGACAGACGTGAGGTAGTGCGTCACCAGGGTGCAGTATCTATACACCAACATCTCTCGTGTGGTGTGCCCCAGGGGACCAAGATGGGACCCCTGTGCTTCCTCATCCTAATCAATGACGCCTTAACTGACACAATTTTTCGCTGGAAATATGTGGATGACTCAACCGTTGGGACAGTCATCAATAACTTGTCTCCTGACTACCACCTCCTGCAACAACACCTCACCAACCTCCAGACGTGGACCAACAACAACAACGTCTCCATCAACCACGGCAAGAAAGTAGTGATGCAGTTTCACACGGCTATCACACCCCCACCACTACCAGTGATAACACTAGGACAGCAACAACTACAAATAGTGGACACCACCAAACTATTAGGTGTCATGCTGGATGACAAACTGAACTGGAAAAGTCATATCAGCACCATCATCCAGTCAGCCACATACCGCCTGTATATACTGAGACGACTCAAGTCCCTAGGCACACCCCAAAAGGAGCTGGTAGGAATCCACCACACCTTCATCATCCCCAAGCTGACATACGCCTCCCCCACCTGGTCTTCATCCATCAACCAGACACAGAGGCAGCAGCTGGAGGGGGTACAAAAGAGGGCATGTCATATAATTCTGGGTACGGCATACACCACCTACCAACAAGCCCTGGATACCCTCAGAATACCATATCTTGTCACCAGACACCAGCAACTCCTCTGGGACTTCAGTAAACAGTTGCTAATCCACCCACGCCATAGAGACCTCCTCCCACCCACCATTCCCAAACCCCGCCACGTCTGTCACTACAAACTACTCAAACCCATCAGAGCTAGGACAGACAGATACAAAAATAGTCCCATCCCCACAATAGTCTCTCTAATAAACCAAAAGCACATGTAAATATTTGTACTATGTCCATGTGTGAGTGAACATGCGTGATTGTAATTGTGTACGTCTGTGTGTTGGTTTGGTATTTGTTTATGTCTGGTCATTTATAGGTATCTATAAAGTATAACCTATTTGCATCACCATTTTACAATGTATATTTTCAGCCCTTGGCTGCCTGTACCAAATAAACATTTTATTATTAATGTTGTTATTATTATTATTATTAATATACCAAAATATTATGCATATATATGTATTACGTTACGTTACGTTTATGCAGTCCATCGTGGCCGATGACGACATTCGATGTCCCCCGATGATTTCAAGGATGAATGGTGACGAACCAGTGAGAACTTGTCAATTCATGGATGTTGTTGTCTTTGTCGTCTCCGATGAGCGTTTGTGTGGCTCAGGAAGCCTATGCGTGATTTGCACACCTTGCCACACGTTGCACATATTAGTTGAGGGTCTGGAACTGCAGCAGCAACTGGCCCGGCGTGACGCTGTTGTCTCTTCAGGGTACGGTGTGTTCTCCAGGCTTCCTCCAGTGTACCAACTCCACCCTTTATTTTTGATCGCCATTGTGTCTTGTCTGTAGCTAAGGTTTCGAGTGTCCCAGGGTTCATATTGCATCTCTTCAGTGTCGTTTTTGCTTGGTCCTTGTACCTTTTCTTAGGTCCTCCCGGTCTTCTTGGACAATTTAGTAACTGACCATACAGTAATTGTCTGGGAAGACGATCTTCTGGCATCCTTATGACATGGCCAAGCCAACGTAGCTGCCTCTGTGCTACCATGGGTTCAATGCTGGTGGTGTTTGTCCGCTCAGTTATCTCCGTGTGTGGAATACGGTCTGTCCAGGTGAGACCTAATATCTTCTGTAAGCATGAGATATGGAAGCGTTGTAGTTGCTTCAAATGGTACTGATAGTATGTCCAAGTCTCTGCACCGTACAGAAGAGTGGATATACACACTGCTTCATACACTTTAATTTTAGTTTCTAGTTTCAGATGTTTATTTTGAAATACTCGGTCCCTTAATCTGCCAAATGACCGCGCTGCTTTGTTGATGTTATCGAAGACATCTTCGTCTATTCTGCTGGATGGGGTTACAACACTGCCCAAATATTTAAAATTTGAGACAGTTTGCAGTTGTGTACCATCCAATGTAAATATTGGCACCTCTTGATTGGGATCGGTATTACAAATCATTACTTCTGTCTTTCTGGCATTGATCTGCATCCCCAGTGATCTATATATATTAGAAAAGACATCAAGGATGTGCTGCAATGACTGGGGAGTGTGGGAAATAATGGCAGCATCATCAGCATATTGTAGTTCTATAATCTGGCGTATGGAGGTTTTTGTGTGGGCTTGTAGTCTACGGATGTTGAAGAGACTACCATCAAGCCTATACTCAAGTTGTATACCATCCTCAGCATATAAGGAGTTCTGTGCTAATGTCATTATAACAGAGACAAAGATGTTAAATAGTACAGGGGCGAGAACATCACCCTGTTTGACTCCTACCTCCACTGGAAAGGGTGGACATTCCAGGCCACCAATACATACTTTACCTTGCATGTTATTATGAAAAATTTTCAACATGTTTAAGAATTTAGGAGGAACTCCGTATTTAGTAAGAATTTTCCATAGCAGATCCCTGGGCACAGTGTCGAAGGCTTTTATCAAGTCAATAAATACAATATAAAGGTCTTTGTTTTGTTCCATACATTTTTCTTGTATTTGTTTTAGAGTAAATATCATGTCTACGGTGCTCCTGTTCTTCCTGAAACCACACTGTGAATCTGGTAAAACTGCTTCTGATATGTGAGTCACAAGACGAGAGAGCATAACCCGAGCAAGGATCTTACCTGCAACCGAGAGGAGAAAGATTCCTCGACTGTTGTTGCAGTCTTCTCGATCTCCCTTGTTTTTATATATAGGGATGATATTAGGGTCCACCCACAGTTTGGGCAATTTCTCGCCCCTCCACAAAGCACATATAAAATTGTGTAGCTGTAACTTCAATAAGTACCCACCATACCTAAACACTTCCCCGGGGACACCATCTGGTCCACACGCTTTTCCATCTTTCAGGTGTTTGATGGCATTACAGACTTCATAATATCCAGGGATCGTGTCCAGGTTCTGAATGAGAGGTAAATCCGGTAACAAATCTAGGATGAATTCATCCACGTCATTGTGGTGATTGAGTAAGGTATGAAAATGTTCAGCCCACCGGTCCAGAATTTTGTCTCGTTCTCTGTGAATGGTCGTACCATCTACAGACCGAACTGAATCAAGCCGGTTTCTTCTGGGTCCATAGACTGATTTAAGGGCATTATAAAAACCTTGCATGTTATTGGTATCCGCAAAGGCTTGTATTTCTTGAGCTCGCTCGATCCAACAGCAATTTTCCATCCGTCTAAGCTGTTGTTGCGCTTCTGCCCTGAGGTCCTTCCACCGTTTGGCCAGTGTTTCTGATTGAGGGTTGGCTAGGAAGGCATCATGGGCTCTTCGCTTTCTCTCTAATAACTCATGGATATGTGTTGAATTTTGATCGAACCAGTTCTTTCCTTAAGGCCTAATGTTTCTTCTGTGGCTTCCTTTATGATGGAACAAAACCGTTCCCATTCTACATCTGGGTCGTCGATGTCGTCTGCATAACCGTTGACTGCAGTAGCTAGTTTGTCCCCAATTTTTCCCCGTAATTGATTTCTTGTTTCGGGACTCTTAAGTGCAGCAAAATTTAGTTTTTTAGCTGGTGCCTGTCTACGTACAAGGGGTCTAACTTTCATTCTCATCTTAGATCTGACAAGGCGATGGTTAGTCCAGCATTCTGCTCCTCTCATTACTCGTGTGATGGTTATGTCACTGATATCTTTCCTTCTGGTGATGACATAATCCAGCATGTGCCAGTGGCCTGATCGAGGGTGTTTCCAGGTGTTTTTATATTTGTCTTATTGTTGATAAATTGTGTTCGTTATAACCATTTCGTGCTCGGCACACAGTGTCAGTAGTCTCAACCCATTAGAATTCATGCTGCCTGTGCCATGTTGTCCGATGGCACCATCCCATAAGTCCTTGTTTCTCCCCACGCGTGCATTAAAATCCCCATCAGTACAACTTTGTCACTCCTATTGATGTTATGAAGCACTGTGTCCAGGGAGCTGTAAAATCTGTCTTTTGTGTCTTCATCAGAATTCAGCGTTGGAGCATACGCGCTTATGAGTGTGATATAACGGCCTTTAACAAGGGGTATTCTCCAGGTCATTAGCCTCTCATTTATGGCGGTTGGGCCCTCTGGTATGTTGGTAAGAAGCTGAGTTTTAGCAGCAAACCCCACCCCGTGAATCCTGGGCTCCTCCTCATTCAGCCCCCTCCAGTAAAAGGTGTAACCTTCTCCAATCTCCTCAAGAGAGTCTTCCCCAGGAAATCGAGTCTCACTTAATGCAGCAAAATCGATGTCATATCTGCGCAGTTCATGTGCAACAATCGCGGTTCTTCTGTCTGGTCTTGTGCCATTGGTAGTTTGGTCCATCAGGATACGCACATTCCATGTGGCTAGATTTACATTAGATTTATACTGTTTGCTATCGCTTTGGGCGTTGACTGTATGACCGCGACAAGCCATCTAGTCCTTGGCGGAGGGACGATTTTTAGGCAACCTTTTCTATGCCCTTCCCTGATTGAGGGAAAGCTTCGCAGACCCTAAACAGGACAGCTTTGTCGCGACATACGACTGCCGAAGATGAATGCCACTCCTTCCCATTCATCAGCGACCATATGGCACGCGCCGCCTCCGTGCAGAGCTCAGACTAAGGGCCTCCAGCACCAACGCATGCCTGCCCCCACCGTCCTGCTCCATCGCCAGAGGACTTTTGGGTGTCGAAGGATGAGATATGAAAGGGATGAGTTGTGAAAGGGAACAAAGTGCAAGCCCATGTGAGTAGATTAATGTGAGTAGTAGGCTTGGGCTTTCCTATACTCACAGCCTTGACAGAGCCAGCAGTAATCAGATGGCAAGTGAACCTCGACGATCTGTCTGCTAGCACCGCTGCAGGGGAATCGCCGATATGACAGAAAGTAGGTATTCTGTCATCCGCCTCAATGCACATCCCCAGTGCATGCTCTTTCCTCGGGGGAGCACCCGAAGCCCTTGTCTCAGCAGACTATCCCACAGGGCATTTGGGTCCCCTCACTTGGTTTAGCCCATCAGCCGAGATGGTTAACCGGGGTGTGGCGCTAGGAGCCAGTCAAGTGAGAATTGAGGAGTCAGTGACGTCCAGTGTCCTGTGGCCACCCATACGGGTGCGGCTGGCCCAGTGACAAAGGTACTACGCCTCCTGACATCCCCTATGCACCCCATATGTATATGTATTAACACATACACACACACACATACCTAATAGAATATACACACATATGTATTAACACACATACTCATACATACACACACGTATGTATTAACACACATACTCCTACACACACATATGTATTAACACACACACATATACACACCAATACCCTAATAGTATACACACATATGTATTAACACACACACACACATACACACGTATGTATTAACACACACACATATACACACACATACCCTAATACTATACACATATATGTATTAACACACACATATACACACACAGAATGGTAACAGTAGTAATAACTCAACCTTTACTTATCATGATGTGAAAATGTTTACTAAGTTGTATAGATTAGTGAACAGCAAGTTGATGTTGTGGTTTCATTAGAGAGAGAGAGTTGTGTGTGTTGGCATGGGTGTGTGTGCCTGTGTGTGTACATCTGTGTGCTTGGGCGTGTGCGTGCCTGTGTGTGTACGTGCGTGTGTGTACGTGTGTGCCTGTGCGTGCATGCATGCGTGTGTGTTCGTGCTTGCATGCACGTGCGTGCGTGTGTGTTTGTGGAGGGGGGATCTGATCGAGGTGGTAGGATAATTTGTACATGGATGACTTCCATTCATCCCTGGTTTTGATCTGTGACCACAATATAATTAATAATTAATTGGTTGTTGGTGAATCTGATATTACATGATAACATTAATATTAATATATTAATATACACCTTTATATGTACAGTCCTCAGGGACATCTGAAACACAGTACATGTCTCCAATATTAATAAACACCTTTATATGTATAGTGCTAACCTAACCTAACCTAACCTAACCTAACCTTTATATGTTTAGTGCTAACCTAACCTAACCTAACCTAACGTTTATATGTACAGTGCTAACCTAACCTAACCTAACCTAACCTTTATATGTATAGTGCTACCCTAACCTTACCTAACCTTTATATGTACAGTGCTAACCTAACCTAACCTTTATATGTACAGTCCTAACCTAACCTAACCTAACCTAACCTTTATATATACAGTCCTAACCTAACCTAACCTAACCTAACCTTTATATGTAGTCCTCAGGGTGTGGCTGGACATCTGAAACAACGGGTGAAGTTCCACTAGACCGGTCCATCTGTGGCCTGGTGGTCACAAAGGAAAGGTAAGTAACACACAGACACACACAGACAATACATGACCTATTCACTGGTCCAAGTGTTCTTATCCCTGGCCATTATCACTCTCAACACACACACAGACACACACAGACAACACATGACCTATTC
Organism: Petrolisthes cinctipes; assembly: GCA_033782935.1. Lineage (NCBI taxonomy): Eukaryota > Metazoa > Arthropoda > Malacostraca > Decapoda > Porcellanidae > Petrolisthes > Petrolisthes cinctipes. The sequence continues at coordinate 153,090 of JAWQEG010001488.1, forward strand.
ACTCTCTCCCTCAGATAATAAAATATATCTATAAAAGAGAGGCGTCTGTCTGTGTGTGTTTGTCTGTGTGAAATTTTCTCCCAAACCAAAAGAAATAGACGGAACAAACCATATATATATATATATATATATACCTGAAAGGGCATGACCCAGGGAAGATTAAGGTACAGTAGGCTCCACTTCTGCGTTTACCACTTACCACTACCAATGTTGAGCCACCCAGAAATTAGAATCCCTAACCACGTGTGATCCTGATACGAACCACTCACTACAGAGTGAGATGAAAAGAGTGGTTTGGTAAAGGAAAGTGTGTCTCATAAGGTGTGTGTATGAATTTAACACTGTTCTCTCTGACACTTGTGATGGTTCTCCAACACCTGATTGTCTGGCCTAGACATTACCATCTAATGACTCCATCTGATTAATATAATATCCTACCATATTGCATGCATTGTAATTGCATACAAAACATAACATTATTTATTTTCAGGTCCTGTTTGCATAACTGAACTAATCATGTTTGGCCACACAAAATGATGTTGTAGGTATTGAGAAGGAGAATGTGGTGGAGAAATGAAGGAGTCGAGTGAGTACTGGAAATGGGTAAAGGAGAAGGGTAATGGAAAGAGGATGTGGTCGAGGTGTAGGACAGAGTGTGGAGAAGTGAGTGAGTAATCATTGGGTAGTTAAGTCACACTCCACTACAAAACAATATCCTTTGGTAACCAGTAACACAAAGTCATTAATCAGAAAATGTCTTGACTGAGTTCAAGTAACAAAATTGGCTGACTTGTAATATATTGCAACAATAAATAGATGGTGGAAGGTTTCATTGCATAACATGGTAATATATTGCAACAATAAATAGAGGGTGGAAGGTTTCATTGCATAACATGGTAATATATTGCAACAATAAATAGATGGTGGAAGGTTTCATTGCATAACATGGTAATATATTGCAACAATAAATAGATGGTGGAAGGTTTCATTGCATAACATGGTAATATATTGCAACAATAAATAGATGGTGGAAGGTTTCATTGCATAACATGGTAATATATTGCAACAATAAATAGATGGTGGAAGGTTTCATTGCATAACATGGTAATATATTGCAACAATAAATAGAGGGTGGAAGGTTTCATTGCATAACATGGTAATATATTGCAACAAAAAATAGAGGGTGGAAGGTTTCATTGCATAACATGGTAATATATTGCAACAATAAATAGAGGGTGGAAGGTTTCATTGCATAACATGGTAATATATTAACAATTTTAGGATACATATAAAGGTTTGGCCACTTTGCAGACTCAAGCTATTCCCTTGAAATTTTTCAACTGTCCCTTTTTCCTTATCTTTCCTTCTGGTTACTGTTTATCTTCTTTATTTCTTTTCTTTTCGTGTTAATGTCCTCCAGGACCAGTATGGCCTTCTTTCTTTCTTCCTCTTCATTTACTCAAACTTATTCATTATAATTGAATTGTATTGAACACATGCATATCATACGTAGACATGAACGTCACTCTTTTATCTTCCATTATTCGGAGTATACTGGTAATAATTCATTACACAAACTTTTTAAGGAACTTTCATTACCACCAGGTTATTCTTCCTTGCCATGCTACAATTGTCTACCATGACAAAGTTAAAATCATAGTGACAACAAAATAATAATCATAAAGTGGGTGGTGCACGAACACAATCTTTAAGGGTTATGGATGTTTTGGTATTGATTATTCCACCTTCTCTTTATTAGTAACTGGCAGGATAAAAATGACTTACTACATGACTCATATATATATATTTAATAAACAATTGCTGGCATGTAAATTATACTGTGACATAAATTCTATATTAATTTTGTATAATACATCAAATAACACTACTCGATCACTGTTGATGCTTTAGCATTTCAACTCAACCCCTGTTTCCATTTCACTCTGTAATGATTGGTTCGCCTCATGATCACACGTGGTTCGGGATTCAAGATTCTAGGTGGTTCAACATTGCCAACGTTAACTTATATACGGTACGCGGAAGTGAAGCCAACTGTACATAAAAACTTCACATTTCGAAGATTACAATATCCTCTGAAGCTGTCATATGGAATGACTATTAATAAGAGCCAAGGTCAAACCATGACATCTATAGGGCTTGATCTATCTGAAAATCCAGTCTTCACACATGGGCAGCTCTATGTTGTACTTTGACGTGTTGGAAATGCAGAGAACATCTATATATTGACTCCAAACCAAAAGACAAAAAAAAAATTGTGTACACTGAAGTTTTGCAATGAAAGTTTGACCATAACACAGAAAAGTTTATGCTGTTTACGTTATATACAGGTTTTTTCAGTACATTCTTTACCCGCCGCACTACGACATCAGCTTAAAAATTGTTTTTTTAAGCTGATGTCGTAGTGCGGTTTAGAGTCAATATATTGATGTTCTCTGCATTTCCAACACGTAAAAGTGCAACATAGAGCTGCCAATGTGCGAAGGCTGGATTTTCAGAGAGATCAAGGCCTATAGAAAGGCCTTAAGAAAATAAAGAAAACGCGGTGGGTAAACGATTGAGCAAAAAACCTTGTACAGTCGCGGTCAATAACAATCATCCACATATGGGTATCTCAAACAATTTATAGTCTAATGTTTTCAAGTTCACATATGATGTTATTGTTTTAAGTAGTGTGTAGCTGCTTGTATTAAATTAAAAGATAGTAGTTAACCTATTTATTGGAAAGATTATCATCTAAGGAACAGAGGGAAGCTGTCAAACTCTTGTGTGAGTTACCCCTATATGGATGATTATATATGGCTGCGACTGTATGTAAACCATGCTGAAAAACAAAAACAAAAAAATTGATTGTTTTTACTCCTCCTTCTGGCACCGTACCTTACCACTTCAAGTTTAGTTGGACCAGCGAAGCGGGCCGGGTACAGCTAGTTTGAAATAATATAAGGTAAGTCATTTTACGAGCCTGTGAAACTTATAACTCCATACTGTATTTATGACTTGGCAGATGTGACGACTTGACTTTTGCCTCTGACTGTACAAGTTTGTTCACTGCACTGATTCCACTGGTATAGTGTGGAAAGGACAACTATGAACTTTTCTGCTATTTGTTCTGGTTTGAGAAAGTGGTTTGGTTTATTATATTTCATATTCCCATTGGTATAGATTAAGGGACCCAGTTATGTAGTCAGAAATTTGGAGATAAATGAGTCCTTCAAATGTGGCCACCAAACAATATATAATTAAAGGATCTTGTTTCGTGGCATAGGCAGGAAGAATGAAAAGCCACCAGATCTCATACACGATTACAGGGTGCCTTTATATATGAGTGTTATGTTGGTAGTAAATGTATGACGGAGAACAGCACCCTGGTGAAGGACATTACAGGGTGCCTTTATATATGAGTGTTATGTTGGTAGTAAATGTATGACGGAGAACAGCACCCTGGTGAAGGACATTACAGGGTGCCTTTATATATGAGTGTTATGTTGGTAGTAAATGTATGACGGAGAACAGCACCCTGGTGAAGGACATTACAGGGTCCCTTTATATATGAGTGTTATGTTGGTAGTAAATGTATGACGGAGAACAGCACCCTGGTGAAGGACATTACAGGGTGCCTTTATATATGAGTGTTATGTTGGTAGTAAATGTATGACGGAGAACAGCACCCTGGTGAAGGACATTACAGGGTGCCTTTATATATGAGTGTTATGTTGGTAGTAAATGTATGACGGAGAACAGCACCCTGGTGAAGGACACTAACTTGTGGTGGGTCTCTCTCCTGGAGGAAGTGGAAGGGTGTAACTCTTCTGTGTGTATGTATGTGTGTATATATGTATTTATGTATCTATGTGTATATATATATGTGTGTATGTTTATATGTGTTTAGGCTGCAGGCTATCAGTAGCCCGTGACACTTGCGAGGCCCCGAGATTATTGGGAGTCGCACTAGATGAGACAGTGGAGCTTCGTGGTGATGTTGGTCACTCACAGCATCTTGGAATATGCTTGGGCATCTTCTATGTTGTGAGACGATGTAGGGGGTATTTTCTTGACGTGTTGGCGTAGCTAGGATAATTGACGAACAGCTGGACCCAATTCACCTCTGAAAAATCCTAGATGTTTTCTCGTGGATTCGAACCCGGGTACTTGATATTCGCAGTCCATCTCTTTATCCACTCTGCCACCGCCTCCCCCAGTTGTTTGCTTCCCATCTAGGCCTTGCCTGGCCTGATGGAGAGCGTGGATTCCTGCTTGGAGGCCGACTTGGCAATGTTGGAAGACGACGAGACTCCAGTTGCAGATCACTGGCCTGAGCTGCCCTCACGCAACCCTCCTCACCTCTCCTCGGTCACTCTGCAGCTCAGGTTGCAGCCGTCCACCTCATCAACCTCTATCAAGTGACCAGTTGATACCTCGTCCGATTCCTCGCAGGATTCCGATGGTGTGGACTGTTTGCCTCCAAATGCCAAGACGGCAAAGTTTGCTCCAGCTGTGCACGACGTACCTTCTCTGCCTCACCCTAGTGTTTTTTCCTTGTATACCCATTTCTTCCCCTCGTCTAACCTTCCTGCTTTTGCCCCGAGAGATACCTATGTCAAGCTCTCCTTCTCTAGGAACCCATCTACTGACACAAAGCTGTGTTGGTTGTCTGATGTCAACAGGGCTTTCCAATTGCAGCGTGAACTAGCTGAAGTCAAGATGGCTACAGTCACCTCCCGGTTTGTCTACATCTCTAGGAAGCGTCAGAACATCATTGATAGAGTCAAGGCTCGTGAATTTTTGTCTCTGCCTCTCATTCTTCAAGACTCACCCGAGAGGCCTCGTAACTTCCCCAGCTACATCCTCACCCGTTTTCCTCTTGATGTTGACCAGAAACTTGCCAAGGGATACCCCAGCTGAGCACACACCACTGACTAGTCGACCTGTACTCTAGCCTTTCCAGGGACAGTGTTGTGGCCTTCATTGACCTTCTAAGTGCCTTCGATGTTGCTAATAGAGACATCATTTTGGATCAATTGGTTGACTTTGGGATAAAGGGTAATCTACTTTGGTAGATTCGGGGCTACCTCAGTAACAGGACCTCCCGTGTGTTTTTCAGTGGTGCTCTTAGTCCTTTGCACAGTTTTCATCTTGGTATGCCTCAAGAGGGTGTTGTCAGCCCATTGTTATTTAGTATTTTGATGCATCGGCTGCTCACTTCTCTCCCTGATATTCTTGGAAATACAATTACGTGCAGATTTTGTCATTTTTGGCCTTATTGCGTCATCGTATCTTGACTGTCAAATTTTTATGGGTGCCATCCCATGTAGGTTTACGTCACAATGGTACAGTTGACAGACTCGCGAAGGAGGCCTGCCGTCTGGCTCCTCGTGGTGTTGGACGTCCTCTGTATCTGACATGTTACCTTTCTAGAGTTTGCTCCGCCGCTCTCCTCCTTGTACGGCGACGCAGAGATGCAGAGAGGCCCTTCAGCATCTCCATCACCAACTACGAGTCTGTCTGCCGTCACAAATATTCCTACCGTCGTCGGGGCCTCATGATTCGGAGGCACAATGTAGTCTCTGCTCGTTTGAGGCTTGGATACAGGCCACCATGGCAGGCTGCTGGGATGCAGGGTGAGCCTCCCTTCACTGAGTGTCGCTTGTGTCTGACACTTGCTGCCTCGGGGCCTGCCACTTGATGTGGTTTGTCGACACCTGCTGAACCATCAGGTTCTGGAGGAACTTCTGGTATGCCACCCTCGTATGTGAGACCTCTGTACCATGACCCATAATACCATTACCACACACACACACACACACACACACAACACATGACCTACTGTTATCTCCATGGTAGGTTAATATGGTACCCATGTGAGACCTCTGTACCATGACCCATAATACCATTACCACACACACACACACACACACACAACACATGACCTACTATTATCTCCATGGTAGGTTAATATGGTACCCATGTGATACCTCTGTACCATGACCCATAAACGCCCCCCACTTATGCCTATTCCTGCACCCCCCTAATCCCCCTGCACCCCTCTAAACACACACAACCCACCCCCAAGCCTGTCCCCATATTCCCGCACCCCACTAAACCCCCTTCGCACCCCCCAATAGCCCGCAAAAACACACACAACCCCACCTTCCTAAGCCAGTCCCCCTATTCCCGCACCCCACTAAACCCCCCCGCAACCCCCTAAACCCCCCCCGCACACACTCATGTCTGTATTTACTACACTGAAAATAATATTACTACACCAACACCAATCACATGATTGGAAACTACAAAGAGTTGATCAATTCCACAACGAAAGAATGTCAGCCGTGTAAATGACTTCTGGGTGAATTGTTTAATGAATTTGGTGAGTAAACTATACAGTGATTATTATTATCTAACTGTTGGATAGATTTTGTGAATGTGGATACTCACCTCTTGGTTAATAATGAAGCCTTACAAATGTGGTTGGTTGGGAAGCTAACAAACGAGTACCACTGTGAAATCAACCCTAAAATAATGAAGCCTTACAAGTGTGGTTGGTTGGGAAGCTAACAAACAATTACCACTGTGAAATCAACCCTAAAATAATGAAGCCTTACAAGTGTGGTTGGTTAAGAAGGTAACAAACGAATACCACTGTGGAATGGACCCAGTTTTATTGTTACTGTTATATTACAGACATCATGTGTATGTACAATGATAGGGTGTGTGTGTGTGTGTATACATTGATAGGGTGTGTGTGTGTGTGTGTGTGTGTGTACAGAGGTTATTATTAATGTTATATTACAGACATCATGTGTGGACGGAGTGTAATACTGATGATGATGATGATGATGATGGTGATGGTGGTGATGGTGTTGGCTCTCACACCACCTGTTGATGCTGGAATACGTACTGGTAAGTTTGGTCATTATTATATGTTACTATGTGTGTGTGTGTGTGTGTGTGTGTGTGTGTGTGTGTGTACAAAAAAGAGAGAGAAATGAATAGGTGTGTGTGTGTGTGTGTGTGTATAATGTATAATAACCAAACAATGTACTGTACAATTAGACAAATACCATTGAGACATTGTTGATTAAAATTACCCAAAAATATTAAAATTACCCAAAAATATTAAAAATACCCAATATTAGAATTACCCACAAATATTGTCGCCTAAGTTAATAGGTTACAACATACAGCGTTGGTGTTAAATCTGGAGCCACTAATTCCTCCAAACTATTCCAAGCAACAGATAACTATTACTTCTGTTGATATGGTCCTGATGTTTCCTGGCATACTTTGGAGGAATTAAGGTGCTCTAATGTATAAGAGACAGGAAAGGACAGAGTATGAAGGAAGAGAAGGAAAAGAGAAGAATAGATGGTGTATGGAGGAGTTGAAGTAAAGAGAATAAGAAGGAAACGATGGTAAAGTATGAAGGAAGAGAAGGAAAGGAGAGGAAAAGATGGTGTATGGAGGAGTTGAAGCAAAGGGAATACGAGGGAAACGATGGTAAAGTATGAAGAAGGAGAAGGAGGTGGAAGGGAGACAAGAGAAGAAATAGATAGAGGGGTAATGAGATGAGAAAGTACAAGGGTAGAGAATGGAGGAGAAAAAGAAGGAGGAACGGAGAGAAGAATGGAGAGAAGGAGTAAAGGAAGAAAGGAAGGAAGGAGTAAAGGAAGGAAGGAAGGAAGGTGGAAAGAATAGAAGAATAGAGAGAAGGAGATGGGGAAGGAAGGAAGGAGGGAGGAATGAATAGAAGAATAGAGAGAAGGAGAATAGGATAGAAGGAAATAAGGAATGAGAAGAATGGAGAGAAGGAATAAAGAAAGGAAGGAGGGAATGAGAGAGGAATGGAGAGAAGGAATAAAGAAAGGAAGGAGGGAATGAGAGAGGAATGGAGAGAAGGAATAAAGAAAGGAAGGAGGGAATGAGAGAAGAATGGAGAGAAGGAATAAAGGAAGGAAGGAAGGAATGAGAGAAGAACGGAGAGAAGGAATAAAGGAAGGAAGGAAGGAATGAGAGAAAAATGGAGAGAAGGAATAAAGGAAGGAAGAAGGGAAGGAGAGAAGAATGGAGGAAAGGAGAGAGAGAAGAATGGAGAGACGGAGCAGAAATGTTGATATAAATAATAATCCACTATTACCCTTGAGAGAGAGAGAGAGAGAGAGAGAGAGAGAGAGAGAGAGAGAGAGAGAGAGAGAGAGAACCCAGTCATCACTAACAACTTTGCTCTCTCACCAGAATGTCCCGCCTACAACCAGTCATCCATGGTGCCTCAACAACCATTAGAGATGAACAAAATCGGTGAAGGTTTCATGGAGACTCGCTTTCAGGTATTGTCTCCACCTGATGATAATACCAGGTGGGGGACAAGTCTACACATCATGAATCAAGACAATAAACAAACTCTGGCAACACTCGACATTGATCACATTACCGGACCACATAACCAAGTCAACATCAAGTGTTCCTGTACTAGTGAAGATGATCATTCCAGTGTCAAAACCATCACAGCACCAGACGTCATCACCAAGCTGGCACCTCAAGACTTTCTCCAGCTTAGGGTTGGGTGTCATCACGTGTACTACAACACCTGGAGGAAGATGACCTTCCCATTGTCATTCACCCGCTACAAGTGGGAAACACAACCTTCTTATCTCAATAAGAAGGTCAGTTGTTCTCTTTATTAGCAATGCATATAGATAAAATCATGACTATTATTACCATAACCTGACATAACCTAACCTAGCCTAGCCAACCCTAACCTAACAAAACCTAACTTTAACCTAACTTAACCCTAACCAAACCTTACCTAACCAAACCTGATCAAACCTAATTTAACCTGCCGTAACCTAGCCTAAAGTAACTTAACCTAACCAATCCTAATCAAACCTAACCTAACCTGCAGTAACCTAACCTAACCTACAGTATCCTAAGCTAACCTAACTATTACCAGATTAATATAATAATGATGTAAATAATGATGTGTGTTATTATTATTTCAGGGAGGAGAGTGTTGGGTGGAGTTGTCAACTAACAATGATGACGAGGAGAAACAAATATTGGACCACAAGTGTCCCTACAACCTACCAGAGTTCCCACAACTTCAACTGACAGTCAAGTGTCCAGATAATGATGAACAATGTGCAACCATCAACTTTTGCAACACCGGTTAGTTTAATCCATCAAGTTATGTTTAATATTCTTTAATTAAATTATTTACTATATTAGTATTATATTAGATGTCAGACAAGGATTTTTATAGCATTAATAATGAATGAAAAGTTATTGACAACCATCAATTAAATATCAATATAAGAGAATTAAGCATGTAACACCAAGGTAAGGGTATTATACACTTGTGGTACATTGGAGTGCCTTCATTCCTTCAAAGAATGTCAAGAAACAGGAACACCAGGCAAACCAATACACTAATGTCCTGTTGCTTGGAATAATTTGGAAGAATCAGTTGCTCCAGTATTACCTCCTTAAACCTAACCCAGGAAACAAATCATCTCAGTGATTCTAATACTCACAACATTCTCACCTTATCTAATGGTAACCTTAAAGTTAATGATACCTATAAACAATTTCCAGTAACAGGCTACCATTACACTCACTGGTACCATAACACTCTCACTGGTACCATAACACTCTCACTGGTACCATAACACTCTCACTGGTACCATAACACTCTCACTGGTACCATAACACCCTCACTGGTACCATAACACCCTCACTGGTACCATTACACTCTCACTGGTACCATAACACTCTCACTGGTACCATAACACTCTCACTGGTACCATAACACTCTCACTGGTACCATAACACTCTCACTGGTACCATAACACTCTCACTGGTACCATAACACCCTCACTGGTACCATAACACCCTCACTGGTACCATAACACCCTCACTGGTACCATAACACTCTCACTGGTACCATAACACTCTCACTGGTACCATTACACTCTCACTGGTACCATAACACCCTCACTGGTACCATAACACTCTCACTGGTACCATTACACTCTCACTGGTACCATAACACCCTCACTGGTACCATTACACTCTCACTGGTACCATTACACTCTCACTGATACCATAACACTCTCACTGGTACCATAACACTCTCACTGGTACCATAACACCCTCACTGGTACCATAACACCCTCACTGGTACCATAACACTCTCACTGGTACCATAACACTCTCACTGGTACCATTAGACTCTCACTGGTACCATAACACTCTCACTGGTACCATAACACTCTCACTGGTACCATAACACTCTCACTGGTACCATAACACCCTCACTGGTACCATAACACCCTCACTGGTACCATAACACTCTCACTGGTACCATTACACTCTCACTGGTACCATAACACCCTCACTGGTACCATAACACCCTCACTGGTACCATTACACTCTCACTGGTACCATAACACCCTCACTGGTACCATTACACTCTCACTGGTACCATAACACTCTCACTGGTACCATAACACTCTCACTGGTACCATAACACTCTCACTGGTACCATAACACCCTCACTGGTACCATAACACCCTCACTGGTACCATTACACTCTCACTGGTACCATAACACTCTCACTGGTACCATAACACTCTCACTGGTACCATAACTCCCTCACTGGTACCATAACACCCTCACTGGTACCATAACACCCTCACTGGTACCATAACACTCTCACTGGTACCATAACACCCTCACTGGTACCATAACACTCTCACTGGTACCATAACACCCTCACTGGTACCATAACACCCTCACTGGTAACATAACACTCTCACTGGTACCATAACACCCTCACTGGTACCATAACACTCTCACTGGTACCATAACACTCTCACTGGTACCATAACACTCTCACTGGTACCATAACACCCTCACTGGTACCATAACACCCTCACTGGTACCATAACATCCTCACTGGTACCATAACACTCTCACTGGTACCATAACACTCTCACTGGTACCATAACACCCTCACTGGTACCATAACACTCTCACTGGTACCATAACACTCTCACTGGTACCATAACACCCTCACTGGTACCATAACGTAAAGTACAATGTAAATGGTAAAGTACAATGAATACTGATTAAAACTATTTTAACTTGTGTTGACAAATGGCGGTGAGCATCGGAGGGAGTGGTAGCCTAATATGGTTTTCGGACCAAAGAGGCCTTATTTATTTCATCTTAATAAGTTTTATCATGATTGCAATATTTATGTGATGTTCTATAACGTACATTGAATCATATTTTCAATGCAGAGGGATAATACCAGGCCTGTATAAGAAGAAAATCCGTAAAATGTCGGGAAATGCAAAGATTTGCAGCTGGCATTAATGTCGGTAGAGTTAACCTAACCTTCAAGATATATTAATCATATTTCATCGAATATTATTTATACGGGCCTGGTATTATCCCTCTGCATTTAAAATATGATTCAATGTATATTATATAACATCACATAAATATTGCATTAATGATAATACTTATTAAGATGAAATAAATAAGGCCTCTTTGGTCCGAAAACATATTAGGCTACCACTCACTCCGACGCTCACCGCCATTTGTCAACACAAGTTAAAATAGTTTTTATCAGTATTCATTGTATTTACTGAGATCACACACACCATACTTTATACAACAAAATATACTCAAAATTATATTTTATATCTCTGGTGTAAGTTAATGATATACCTCGCGATATATCCTGTATATATATGTATATAATATAATATACTGTATATATATATATATATATATATATATATATATATATATATATATATATATATATATATATATATATATATATATATATATATATATATTATATTATATTATATTATTATATTTATATTTATATAATCATTTATATATATATATATATATCAGCTGCACCATATAAAAATAAATAAAGGTAATGTGTATGTATATTTGTTGTCAATCAGAGAGTGAACCAACAGTGAAGACCCCAACACACTGTAACGTGATGACTATACCACACCTAATGGGCTACAGTGAACCACTACACCACAACCACCACTACCACAACAACAACAACAACACGATGATGATGAAGGAGGTGGTGCTGGAGGCGGAGATTGTCCTCACACCTCCACTAACCACTGAGTGGAACATTGTGAGGGTGGAGGTGGGAAAACTCGACATGAACAATACTCCTGTGGGATGGATAGACTTCAGACGCCGTCCATCTGTTGGTGATGAGTATCTGGGGTTCCATTGTCTCCAGGATTATGTTGGTCGTGTGTTGACTCCCTGGAATATCACACCATTACACAACACCATCAGTATCATACTCAAGGTAAGGCCCTCTCTCTCTCTCTCTCTCTCTCTCTCTCTCTCTCTCTCTCTCTCTCTCTCTCTCTCTCTCTCTCTCTCTCTC
>JAWQEG010001489.1:0-34733 GCA_033782935.1 Petrolisthes cinctipes
TATTTTAATGTGTAAGTATATTTTTTCCTGAGTTTTCAGTTTGTATTTTAATGTGTAAGTACAGTATATATTTTCTTGCGTTTTCAGTTTGTATTTTAATGTCTTTTTTTTTTTTTTTTTCTTGTGACACAGTGTTGCGCTTGAGGCCATCTCAGACACAGAACAACTCCTTGCTTCACGGCCAAACAGACTTAATCATCATAATCATGGCGCTGGTTCCTCATCCTGCCCCTTCCACCCACACCATGTTATTGAGCCTGGAAGGGAAAGAGGAGGAGGAGGAGGAGGAGGAGGAGGAGGAGGAGAAACGAGAAAGAAGAGAAACAGAGAAGATGACGTAAGAGGAGGAGGAGAAGAAACGAGAAAGAAGAGAAACAGAGAAGACAACGTAAGAGGAGGAGGTGGAGCTAGTAGTAGTAGTAGTAGTAGTAGTAGTAGTAGTAGAGAAAAAGGAGAAGGAATTGGTGGATGGGAAGCGAGAGAAGAGAAGGGAAGACATTGGACTGTGGACCTTAAAGCGAGAGGATCGACAAGAGGAGTTTCGGAGGAAGAAGAGGAAACATCAAGCCTCTTGGAAACATTACTAAGGACACCTGAATTGAGCAGAGAAGATGTACTCACCTTCATCCTTGATATGATTGCCACGGGGATAGATACGGTATGAAGGAAATAGATAAAGTATGGAAGAAAATAGATATGGTATGGAAGGAAATAAAGTATGGAAGGAAATAAAGTATGAAAGGAAATAAAGTATGAAGGAAATAGATAAAGTATGGAAGAAAATAGATAAAGTATGAAAGGAATAGATATACAGTAGCAGGATATAAATAGATATAATATGATATTGAAATACAATATAACTGTATAATAAATTCCGATTAATAATGAGATTGGAGATTTGTAATATGCACTTCCCCTGATTATAACATTTTTGATAATTATTGATAAAGAGTACACAGTAATATATTCAGATGTAAACAAACACAGAAGGATATAATTTTTTCACATTTATATATAGAAGATGATTTTGACCTGAATTATCTTGCCATCTGTCCTCACCTTTCATGTCCTTCTTTTGTTTTTCTCTTTGGGTGGTTATCTGTTCTGCCATTTCAACACCTAATGGCTTGGAAACTCACACATCCACAAAGACAGAGGCACCGTAACTTGACGTACGGTGCCTCAAATATTATGGTGTGAAGGTGTGAAGGTGTGTGTGTGTGTGTGGGGGCAAAAAAATTTCTCTAAGTTCAGGCTGTGTGTGTGTGTGAAGGTGTGTGTGTGTGTGTGTGTGGTGACAAAAAACAATTCTCTAAACTCAGGCTGTGTGTGTGTGTGTGTGTGAAGGTGTGTGTGTGTGTGTGTGTGGTGACAAAAATATTTCTCTAAACTCAGGCTGTGTGTGTGTGTGTGTGTGTGTGGTGACAAAAAAAAATTCTCTGAACTCAGGCTGTGTGTGTGTGTGTGTGTGTGTGTGGTGACAAAAAAAAATTCTCTAAGCTCTGGCTGTGTGTGTGTGTGTGTATGTGTGTGTGTGGTGACAAAAAATATTTCTCTAAGCTCTGGCTGTGTGTGTGTGTGTGTGTGTGTACAGTATATAATATGTATAAATTTTTGAAAAGTAAAGAGTGCAGGGAGACCAATGCTAGGGGTTAACTAAAGTACAATATAGATTTTATTATTATTATTATTTTTTTTTTTTTTTTTTTTTTTTTTTTTTTTTTGCTATAATTTCTAAGAAGCATTGAACACAAGTGAAACAATGCGAGAAATATTATTAATTAAGTCCACATTATGGTTTTCTAGATTAAGTTCATGCAATTTCTATTTCCATAATCATTTGTTTTTTTCCTTTCAGTCAAATTAATTTTTTTTCTCGACAAGTTCCTACAATTTCAGTTTCCGTATTAATCTTTCTTTATTTTCCTTGCAGACGAGTTCCTGCAATTTTAGTTTCCATCCAAAATCCTTCCTAATTTTTCTTCTCGACAAGTTCCTACAATTTCCATATTAATCTTTCTTTATTTTCCTTACAGACAAGTTCCTACAATTTTAGTTTCCATCCAAAATCCTTCCTAATTTTTCCTCTCGACAAGTTCCTGCAATTTCCATAATAATCTTTCTTTATTTTCCTTACAGACAAGTTCCTACAATTTCTATAATAATCTTTCTTTATTTTCCTTACAGACAAGTTCCTACAATTTTAGTTTCCATCCAAAATCCTTCCTCATTTTCCTTCCAGACAAGTTCCTACAATTTCCATATTAATCTTTCTTTATTTTCCTTACAGACAAGTCATGCGGTGGGCAATGTACTGTATTTGTTGGCTCGACACCCTGGAATACAGAGGAAGTTACAGCACGAGGTTGACACAGTTGTTGGGAATCGTGAACATCTCTCTCCACACCACCTCAACTCTCTACCATATCTCAAGGCTGTCTTTAGAGAGAGTTTAAGGTTGTACTGTAATTCGTTTTTGGTACATTGGAGTGCTTTAATTCCTCCAAAGTATGTATGCCAGGAAACAACAGGACCACAGGGGCAAAAATAATGGTGTTCTGTTGTTGCTTGGAATAGTTTGGAGGATTCAGTTGCTCCAGATTTACCAATGCCAAACTTCTTCCCCCTTAAGGCCAGTGTTATTATTTTTATTATTATTTTCTCTTATTTAATTATTTTTTTTGTTTTATTAGGATTCTTTCTTTACTCGTATTTAATAATCACCTCAACTTATTTTGATTATTTTCTCATTGGATTTTCTCTTATTTTATTATTTTCTCTTATTTGATTTTCTCTTATTTTAATATTTTCTCTTATTTGATTTTCTCTTATTTGAATATTTTCTCATTGAATTTTCTCTTATTTGAATATTTTCTTTTATTTGATTATTTTCTCTTATTTGATTATTTTCTCTTATTTGATTTATTTCTCTTATTTGATTTATTTTCTCTTTTTTATTATTTTCTCTTATTTTATTAATTTTTCTTATTTGATTCATTTCTCTTATTTGATTTATTTCTCTTATTTGATTCATTTCTTTTATTTTATTTATTTTCTCTTATTTGATTAATTTCTTTTACAGTATTTGATTCATTTCTCTTATTTGAATATTTTCTCTTATTTGATTAATTACTCTTATTTAATTAATTTCTCTTATTTGATTTATTTCTCTTATTTGATTTATTTCTCTTGTTTGATTCATTTCTCTTATTTTGATTATTTTCTCTTATTTAATTCATTTCTTTTAATTTGATTAATTTCTCTTATTTGATTTATTTTCTCTTATTTGATTATTTTCTCTTATTTTATTCATTTCTCTTATTTGTTTTATTATTTCGTTACTAAACAGAGTGATGCCAGTTAATGTTGGAATAGTGAGGAGATTAACCAGAGATACAGTGTTGGGAGGATATCTTATTCCACGAGGGGTGAGTTGATATGTGTGTGTGTGTGTGTGTGTGTGTAACTTATGTGTGTGAGTGTGTGTGTGTGTGTTAGCTGTATGTGTGTGTGTGTGTGTGTGTGTGTGTGTGTGTTATGTGTGTGAGTGTGTGTGTAACTTATGTGTGTGTGTGTGTGTGTGTGTGTGTGTGTGTGTAATTTATATGTGTGTGTGTGTGTGTGATACCTATGCGAGTGAATGTGTGTGTGATACCGATGCGAGTGAGTGTGTGTGTGTGTTACCTATGTATGTGTGTGTGTGTGTGTTACCTATGTGAGTGTGTGTGTTACTGATGTGTGTGTGTGTGTATGTGTGTGTGTGTGTGTGTGTTACCTATGTGAGTGTGTGTGTGTGTTACCTATGCGAGTGTGTGTGTGTGTTACCTATGCAAGTGTGTGTGTGTGTGTTACCTATGTATATCTGTGTGTTTTTACCTGTATGTATGTGTGTGTGTGTGTGTGTGTGTTACCTATGTATATCTGTGTGTTTTTACCTGTATGTATGTGTGTGTGTGTGTGTGTGTGTGTGTGTATTACCTATGTATGTGTGTGTGTTTTTACCTTCAAAATAATTTCCCCTTAACAAAAATATTAATTGGTGTCCCAGCTGTTACTCGGAATAGTTAACTTATTAGAAAACTTAGATGAATTATTTTACTGCAGCAAATTTATCACCAACACTGTACTACCTAACCCATTAATTAAAGTACTCCCTCACCTTTCCTACACCTCACTCACACTGTTTTTTACCCCACACCTTCCCCACACCTGTTTTTTTCCCCACACTTTCCCCCACACCTCCCTCACACTGTTTTTTACCCCACACTTTACCCCACACCTCCCTCACACCTGTTTTTTACCCCACACCTCCCTCACCAATTTTTTACCCCACATCTCCCTCACCAATTTTTTACCCACACTTCCCCACACCTGTTTTACCCCACACCTCCCTCAGCAATTTTTTACCCCACACTTTCCCCACACCTGTTTTACCCCACACCTCCCCCACCAATTTTATAACCCACCCCACACCTTCCCCACACCTGTTTTTTTACCCCACACCTCCCTCAGCAATTTTATAACCCACCCCACACCTTCCCCACACCTATTTATTTTTTATTTTTTCCCCACACCTTCCCCACACCTATTTTTATTTTTCCCCCCCACAGTGGCAGGTAGTAGCACCGACAATGTTGATGAATCACGAGGAGTCAATCTTCCCCCGAGCCTGTGAATTCCTGCCCGAAAGATTCCTCCGTGGTGGTTCGCTCTGTTCCCCGAGACACCACTTTGCCTTCCTGCCCTTCTCCTATGGGTCGAGGATGTGTATTGGTAGGAAGATCGCCTATCAGGAGATCTTCTGTTTGGTGGTTAGGGTGAGTGGGTGTGGTTAATTGGTCGTTAGTTAGTTAGTTAGTTAGTTAGTTAGGGTGGTTGGATTGGTCGTTAGTTAGTTTGTTAGGGTGAGTGGGTGTTGTTAGTTAGTTAGTTAGTTAGTTAGGGTGAGTGGATGTGGTTGAATTGGTCGTTAGTTAGTTAGGGTGGTTGAATTAGTCATTAGTTAGTTATTAGGGTGGTTGAATTGGTTGTTAGTTAGTTAGTTAGTTAGTTAGGGTAATGGATGTGGTTGAATTGGTCGTTAGTTAGTTAGTTAGGGTGAGTGGATGTGGTTAATTGGTTGTTAGTTAGTTAGTTAGTTAGGGTGAGTGAATGTGTTTGAATTGGTCGTTAGTTAGTTAGTTAGTTAGTTAGGGTGAGTGAATGTGGTTGAATTGGTTGTTAGTTAGTTAGTTAGTTAGGGTGAGTGGATGTGTTTGAATTGGTCGTTAGTTAGTTAGTTAGGGTGAGTGAATGTGGTTGTTAGTTAGTAGTTAGGGTGAGTGGATGTGGTTGAATTGGTCGTTAGTTAGTTAGTTAGTTAGGGTGGTTGAATTGGTCGTTAGTTAGTTAGTTAGTTAGTTAGGGTGAGTGAATGTGGTTGAATTGGTTGTTAGTTAGTTAGTTAGTTAGTTAGGGTGGTTGAATTGGTTGTTAGTTAGTTAGTTAGTTAGAGTGAGTGATGTGGTTAATTGGTTGTTAGTTAGTTAGTTAGTTAGTTAGGGTGAGTGGGTGTGGTTAATTGGTTGTTAGTTAGTTAGTTAGTTAGGGTGGTTGAATTGGTTGTTAGTTAGTTAGTTAGTTAGGGTGGTTGAATTGGTCGTTAGTTAGTTAGTTAGTTAGTTAGTTAGGGTGAGTGAATGTGGTTGAATTGGTCGTTAGTTAGTTAGTTAGTTAGGGTGGTTGAATTGGTAGTTAGTTAGTTAGTTAGGGTGAGTGGATGTGGTTGAATTGGTTGTTAGTTAGTTAGGGTGGTTGAATTGGTTCTTAGTTAGTTAGTTAGGGTGGTTGAATTGGTCGTTAGTTAGTTAGTTAGTTAGTTAGGGTGAGTGAATTGTTTATGTCAAATGAGGTCCCGTCATATTTATTTATATTTTCTTTTTAATTGTTTAAGCCTTATTAGTTAATCCATATTCATATTTTATTCAATCCCAAGCCTGAAAAAAATACACATAAAAAAAAAATGGATAATCAAAGGATCAAATGATAAAAAAAAAAGTGGCTTAAGATAATACCAATAAATCCCTTTACTCTTTATTTTAATACCAATAAATCCCTTCCCTTTACTCTTTATTTTAATACCAATAAATCCTGTTACTCTTTATTTTAATACCAATAAATCCCTTTACTTTTATTTTAATACCAATAAATCCCTTTACTCTTTATTTTAATACCAATAAATCCCTTTACTTCTTTATTTTAATATCAATAAATCCCTTTACTCTTTATTTTAATACCAATAAATCCCTTTACTTCTTAATTTAATACCAATAAATCCCTTTACTCTTTATTTTAATACCAATAAATCCCTTTACTCTTTATATTAATACTAATAAATCCCTTTACTTCTTTATTTTAACACCAATAAATCCCTTTACTCTTTATTTTAATACCAATAAATCCCTTTACTTCTTTATTTTAATACCAATAAATCCCTTTACTCTTTATTTTAATACCAATAAATCCCTTTACTTCTTAAGATAATACCAATAAATTCCTTTACTTCATAATTTAATACCAAGAG
Organism: Petrolisthes cinctipes; assembly: GCA_033782935.1. NCBI lineage: Eukaryota > Metazoa > Arthropoda > Malacostraca > Decapoda > Porcellanidae > Petrolisthes > Petrolisthes cinctipes. The sequence goes on from JAWQEG010001489.1 coordinate 6,563, forward strand.
TCAATTTTACTTCTTATTTTAATACCAAGAGTCAATTTTACTTTTAATAGCAATAATCAATCAATCCCCTTTTCTTCTCTTTGCAACAGGTTATGAGTGAGTTCAATGTGGAGTATCATGGAAGTGAAGAGGTCCACTTGATCAACAGACTGAGTTACGGTCCATCACGGCCCCTCACCCTCACCTTCAGAGATCGTAGGTGAGGGTAGAAGGAGACAGTGACCAGGTGGAAAGATAGGGAGGGAAGATAGGGAGGGAAGATAGAGGGAAGGTAGGGAGGGAAGATAGAGGGAAAGATAGGGAGGGAATATAGGGAGGGTAGATGTAGGAAAGATAGAGAGGAAAGATAAGGAGAGAAGATAGAGGGAATATAGGGAGGGTATATGTAGGAAAGATAGGGAGGGAAGATAGAGGGAATATAGGGAGGGTAGATGGAGGAAAGATAGGGAGGGTAGATGTAGGAAAGATAAGGAGAGAAGATAGAGGGAACATAGGGAGGGTATATGTAGGAAAGATAGAGAGCTAGAGAAAGTAGAATTTAGAAAAGTATAATTATAGAGGTAAAGGGAGATGAGATAAATTTGATGTTTGGAGGAGATGGAAGAAAAGTAGAGAGTTTTGTTGTTAATTAAGGTACCCTGTGATGTAGTCAGAAAATAAGGAGGTTAGCGAGTCCTTCAAAAATTGCCACTAAACACCACCCATACTGAAGGAGCCTGATGGTCCCTGAAGGATGTCATCCATACACCCATCTTCACCAAGTACTGTACATGTCCAGGGATCACTTCAGGCAGATCCACGGATATCTCCACTTCGTTGACAATACGTACCCGTCAGCTAACAACCCTGTGGAAAATCAGAGATTTGATGACTACCATCTGTGAGAAGTTAATGCCTTCTTCAAGCCCATGAAGAAGGTAGTAATAGACGAGTCTCTGGGTTTGTTCAGGGAACGTCGCTTTCAAGCAGTACATACCCAGCAAGCGCCACCATTGGGATCAAGTTTTATGTGACTGTGAGACGGGATACATATTGGACTACGTTGTCTATTCTGCAAGTGGTGCTGATGTCACCAAGAACGACCCCCTTGGCTTCTTAGGTTCTGTAGTAAAGGTCCTGATGGACAGGTACTTGGGTGAGAATGATGTGTTGTACACAGATAATTATTACACATCTCCCACCCTCACCAAGAACCTGAAATACCACAGAGTAGGTACAGTTGGGACCGTCAGGACCAATAGGAAGCACTACCCACAGTTTCCTGGTTCTCAGCCTGGAGATGTGCAACTGTGGAAGTCTGGGAAGATGTTGCCCATCAAGTGGCATGACAGTGACATTATATCTCATATTGTTGTGTTGAAAAATGTGATTTTAACATGTTTTACAACGAAATCAGAGTGTGAAAACGTACTTAGATATGTAAATTGTGTAAAAGTGGATTTTGAGTTGTGGTCATTCTGAGGTGGCTACCCATCCTAAAGATATCCATTTAGTCTTCACAAGTACATCAGAAGACAACTAAAGGTTTGTACAGTACTTCAATATCCTGTATCATTTATTTATGTAGGGTGAGTGGTTTACAAGGTATTAGCCGTCAAATGTGTTATATATATGGTAGTGACTGTGAGAGAGTTGCCACAGTAGATAAGACCTACAGATAAGATAAGTGGTTATAAAGCCTACTCCACAATTGGTGTTTTCACATACAGTTGTACATCTTAGTACATTGGTATAACAATACGAAATAAAGCCTGTTATTATGAAGTGTACATTATGAGTATTTACCTTCTTACAAATAATAAAGAAAAATAATGTTTAACCTTAACCAACTACTGTACTGAGCACCATTTTGGTTAATCTAATTTGATGACACAAGGGGCTGTATTTAAGAACATTTATAGTGAGGTACAGTCGCGGCACATAGTCCTTGAACAGACGTCCCCTTATTACACCCTGTCTGGTCAAAAAAGGAATGGTGTGTGCCTCCACTGTACTACCACTCTTATAGTACTGGTGGTGGTCAGGTACGATGGATCTAATGACCAGCTGGTATATCTCGTGCTGATTACTCCATGGACAGCTGTGAAATCCGGTGTTATAAATGATTGGAATTGTAATACTTGCACCTACACTGACAAATTGAGTTTCTTCTTTAATTCCTTGTCACTACTGTACTTTTTTAATCTTGCATATATGTAGCTGTTTTTTAATAATTATTTCTTTTTTAATTATATGTGGGCGAATTGAGTTTCTTTATTAATTCCTTGTCACTACTGTACTTTTTTAATCTTGCATATATGTAGCTATTTTTTAATAAAAGTCGAATTGACTCTTTGTTTGTCAGTATCTGAATCTTACATGTATGCAGCTGTTTTTAAATAATTATTTCTTTTTTAATTATATGTGGGCGAATTGACTCTTATATGTAGGCGAATTGACATGTGGGGGAATTGACATGTGGAAGAATTGACATGTGGAAGAATTGGTATATGGAAGAATTGGTATGTGGAAGAATTGGTATGTGGAAGAATTGACATGTGGAAGAATTGACATGTGAGAGAAATGACATGTGGGAGAAATGACATGTGGGAGAATTGACATGTGGAAGAATTGACATGTGGGCGAAATGACATGTGGGGGAATTGGCATGTGGGAGAATTGACATGTGTGGGAGAAATGACATGTGGGTGAATTAACATGTGGGAGAAATTTTAAAAGTTAATATATATAAATCCTAGGAGGAAAAAAAAAAAAAAAAAGCGCCGTTGAAAAGTCATAATTATTAAGTGTTTCCGATAAACAACCAAAACAAACAGCACAAGTCAACAACAACAACAACAATAACATCAGGTAAGACGTATATTAATTAAACTTATGGAAATTTGACCATATAAATGTACAACACAGTAAATATTTGATGATACTATGTGTAATTTGGAGATATATAATACCTTATTTTTATAGTGATAATTATAATGATATAATAATAATTGTATGTATATAATTATTATAATGAGATAATAATCATTGTATGTATATAATTATTATAATGAGATAATAATAATTGTATGTATATAATTATTATTTATTATTTATCGTCATTCATTTCGTATTATATAATTATTTTTCAGTACGAATTTAACGATGAATAATAAAACTTTTCAAAGAAGAAGAAGTTTAAGGGGGTGCGGGAATAGGGGGACAGGCTTGGGGGGGTGCGGGAATAGGGGGACAGGCTTGGGGGGGTGCGGGAATAGGGGGACAGGCTTGGGGGGTGCGGGAGTAGGGGGACAGGCTTAGGGGGGTGCGGGAGTAGGGGGACAGGCTTAAGGGGGTGGGGGAATAGGGGGACAGGCTTGGGGGGCGCGGGAATAGGGGGACAGGCTTGGGGGGGTGCGGGAATAGGGGGACAGGCTTGGGGTGAGTAGAAAGCCTGTCCCCTATTCCCGCACCTCCCTAACCCCCCCCCAAGCCTGTCCCACTATTCCCGCACCCCCCAAAGCCTGTCCCCCTACTCCCGCACCCCCCCAAGCCTGTCCCACTATTCCCGCACCCCCCTAAGCCTGTCCATCTACTCCCGCACCCCCCAAAGCCTGTCCCCCTACTCCCGCACCCCCCAAAGCCTGTCCCCCTATTCCCGCAACCCCCAAAGCCTGTCCCCTACACCCGCACCCCCCTAAGCCTGTCCCACTATTCCCGCACCCCCTTAATTAATAATACCAACCAGTGTTCTTGCTTTATTTGAATATTAAAACTTTTCATTGAAGAAGAAGAAGAAGAAAAAAGATGTTAAATTAATGAATGATACCACCTAATGTTCTTACTGTATAATTATGTTGGGTAAATATTGGTATTATCTGCGTCCTCAATGTTCACACTTTCTGTCATTCGAAATCGCCCGTTTCTTTTCCCGTTTGATTTTACAGACTGTTTTCTTTCGTGGAAATATGTAAAAAGATTGAATATTATTTGTATGTATTAATTTTGTATGTATTTACTTTGAAACGGGAGGGCGGCTTTCCTAGCGGGTTCCCGATTTCCCGCCTCTGCGTGCAGTGTTGCCAGATACATGTATACTTCCAAGTTTTAGGCTAATTTTGTCCACACTTGGGAAATCATATGAAGAATGTGCAATAAGTAGCACAATTGGGTGGGAAATTCAAAAATGTTAAATTGGGATAATTAATTTTTTGATCACCAGACGAAATAACCTGACCTGACCAAACCTGGACTGTGGCTACCTTCGGGACCTAACCTAATGTCCTTCGGGACCTTTAAAAATAAATTAGATTCTGTGGATAGTAGCTAAAAGTATCTCGATTGGGTGGGTCGCCAAGATCTGGTAACACTGTCCGCCCGACCTCAGTTCGTCCCTCCGCAACAGAAATAAGTCCTATCTTAAAATTGAAATATCTAACAAAGAATACATTTCCACAAGATAATTCCACTGTGTATTGATAAAGGTCACCAAACCCTACATAACCCAACCTAACCTGACCTGTAGCTCGCCGGCACAGATAATACCAATACAGTATTAGCCTTATGTTGTAATTAAGTCAATACTGGTTTTTAAATATAGGCTAAAATTTAGATTAATGTCTTTTCACTCGCTGGATAAAAATAAAAAATGCCATAGTATTCTAGTATTAACCTGACCTGACCTGACCTGACCTGGACCCCCTCATATCCTTACCCCCCCCCCCACCCCCCCATCTGGACACCTAAGGCAACCCTTCATACTTATTATAATCACATAGTCAATCAATCCATCAATTTATTAATCATTTAGTCAATCAATCAATTTATTAATCATTCAGTCATTTAATCAATCAATTTATTAATCATTTAGTCAATCCATCATAGTTATTAATGTCTTGTGTTTCTTGACAGGACACTACAGACAGGACATACATGGCTGCCCGATACAAACATGTCGCTGTAACTGGACCACCAGGTGAACGCAAAGAAAGAATAAATTGTTTATTCGTAAATTAGTACGCTATTTTTTGCTTTGGAGACATTGGAGGAATCATGGAGCTCTAATGTACAGTCGCAGCACATAATCCTTGACCAGACTTCCCCTTACACCCTGATCAAGGACTATGTGCCGCGACTGTACTTAAGGGGGTGCGGGAGTAGGGGGACAAGCTGGGGGGGGGGGGGTTTGGGGGGACAGGGTTGGAGTGGGTAGAAAGCCTGTCCCCTATTCCCAGACCCCCCTAACCCCCCCCCCTAACCCCCAAGCCTGTCCCCTATTCCCAGACCCCCCTAACCCCCCCCCCCCTAACCCCCAAGCCTGTCCCCCTACTCCCGCACCCCCCCCAAGCCTGTCCCCCTACTCCCGCACCCCCCCCAAGCCTGTCCCCCTACTCCCGCACCCGCCTAAACCCCCCCAAGCCTGTCCCCCTACTCCCGCACCCGCCTAAACCCCCCCAAGTCTGTCCCCCCTATTCCCGCACCCCCTTAAGGGAGGAGTTTTGTGTTGGTAAATCTGGAGCAAATGATTCCTCCAAACTATTCCAAGCAACAGGACACCATTACTTTTGCTCTTCTGGTCCTGTTGTTTTCTAGCATACTTTGGAGGAATCATGGCACTCCAATGTAACAAAAAAAAAGAATTACCTACCACCTCAAAGTGTAATAAAACTGTACCGTCTTAATTAAGGAGTTGATCTACTTTTGGTTCATCCGTTAGAGTGTCTTGATTCCTCCAAAGTATGTATGCCAGGAAACAGGTGAAGGAACTATAGATCAAACGTTCACCATGCTCGGATTTCTATGCAGTACACCCTGGATATACAATGAATAAATGCTTGTATCCACCACCTATATACATCATTTTACACTCATTGAAGACCACCAAATGTTTTCCCAGGCTTGTGTTATTCATTACCATACACACTAAGTGATTTACTGACCCTGTGTTAAAAGGATATTGTGTAATTATGTGTTAAATTTAATCATCTTATATCAAGGGCCTACTGTATATATAAATGATTTACTAAGCCTGTGTTAAAAGTATATAATTATGTGTTAAATTTAATCATCTTATATCAAGGGCCTACTTTACTTTTTAAGGTTGAATTAATTTACTGTAAGTCACAAAATTAATGATGTTGTTGTTGTTGTTACAGGTGTGGGAAAAACCACACTGGTCGAGAAAGTGGTGAAGGCGCTACAGCTTCGAGGTTCACCATGTTCGGGTTTCTATACGAGGGAAGTACGAGAGGCTGGCAGACGCTCCGGCTTTGATGTCGTCACGCTCACCGGCGAATGTGGAGTTCTTGCGAGGGTAAAGTAAGTAAAGATTAAGTTAACAGTGAGGTCCCGAAATAAGATGATTGAGTTTAGAATATATTACTGTGTATCCTTTTAATACATCCTCCGTACACACACACACACACACACACACACACACACACACACACACACACACACACACACACACACACACACACACACACGCACACACACACACACACACACACACACACACACACACACACACACACACACACACACACACACACACACACACACACACACACACACACACACACGAGCACACACACACACACACACACACACACACACATACACACACACACACACACACACACACATACAATTCAAATTACATATGGTAGGCCCTGGATTTAAGATGATTAAATTTAGCACATAATCCTTTTAACACAGGGTCAGTAAATCACTTAGTGTGTATGGTAATGAATAACACAAGCCTGGGAAAACATTTAGTGGTTTTCAGTGAGTGTAAAATGAAGTAAGTAGTGGATACAAGTATTTATTCATTGTATAACCAGGGTGTACTGATAATTATATATAAATGATAGAGTAAAAAAATAATAGAAGGAGAGGGAGGAAGAGAGGGAGATAGGTAAAGAGGAGGAGGAGGAGGAGGAGGAGGTGATGGGAAAGTAAGAGAAGGTGCTGTACTGTACAACTGAATGAGTAGTAGATTGGTACAGTAATGCCGCCTTGTTTTCCACTGGAGTTGTTATAGGTGTGTATTGTACTGTATGTAATGAATGTTGTATGTAATGAACTGTATGTACTGTATGTAATGAAGTGTATGTACTGTATGTAATGAATGTGTGTACTGTAATGAATGTTGTATGTAATGAACTGTATGTACTGTATGTAATGAATGTGTGTACTGTAATGAAGTGTATGTACTGTATGTAATGAATGTGTGTACTGTATGTAATGAATGTGTGTACTGTAATGAATGTTGTATGTAATGAATGTTGTATGTACTGTATGTAATGAATGTGTGTACTGTAATGAATGTTGTATGTAATGAACTGTATGTACTGTATGTAATGAATGTGTGTACTGTAATGAACTGTATGTACTGTATGTAATGAATGTGTGTACTGTAATGAATGTTGTATGTAATGAAGTGTATGTACTGTATGTAATGAATGTGTGTACAGGAAACCCTCTTTATTCATTACACACCCATAAATCCAGAAGATAATGAAAGTTTACTGTAGACCAATTCATAGGAAATAGTAAAATACACACCCATAACAACAACAACAACAACAATAACAACAACAGTACAAAAGCAGGGATTACTGTACTGTATATTTTATTTGGTTTGTATCAGTACGCGACCGGTATTGTATATAGAAGCCAATCATTATTAGGAATATTTTGTACTGGTATTGTATGTAGTAGTCAATTATTATTATTATTATAAGGGTTGAGGCCAATTATTATAAAGAAACCTTCCTTCTTTCTGATTCAATAAAAAAAAAAAAAAAAAAAAAAAAAAGTTTCTTGTTTACTTCCCCACAGGCCCAAGAGAACTGCCGGAAGACCTGAACCGCGTGTGGGACAATATGTGGTGGACCTGCCAGCCTTCGAGTCACTAGTTCTGCCACTCCTACAATCAACACAGGTACTTGCTCGCTCGCTTGGTTCATGAAGACTTAATTATTTATATATATACAAAGGCAGCAACATCCATTTTACCCGTCTTTAGGAGCGTGTAGCCTGATACGGTGGGATGGGGAAAATAATGACAAGTGTATTAATTATAAGAGGTGCGGCGGTGAGAGAGGAAATGAATACGAGATGTGTGATGTGAATGAGAAGACAGTTGGTTGGTGGTGATTGTGAAGTGACTGAGAAAGTGATGCCAAGTTCATTGAAGAGGTTTGGACATTATATAGAGAGAATGCAAGATACAGAGTTTACAAAGAAGGTGTGTGAGAGTAAAGTGGAGAGAATGCAAGATGGAGAGTTTACAAAGAAGGTGTGTGAGAGTGAGGTGGAGAGAATGCAAGATGGAGAGTTTATAAAGAAGATGTGTGATGGAGAGTTTATAAAGGAGGTGTGTGAGAGTGAGGTGGAGAGAATGCAAGATGGAGAGTTTATAAAGAAAGTGTGTGAGTAAAGTGGAGAGAATTCAAGATGGAGAGTTTACAAAGGTGAGTGAACAGAGTGAAGAAGGAGTACATGAAGGAGAGATATATGAATGGAAGGGGAGGGTTCGACTTTTTTTTTTGGGGGGGAGTAGTACTTGGAGGGAGCCACACATCAGAGCTATACATAGATAAATAGTCTGAAGATATAATATACAAAAGTACTTACTGTCCTGTCTGTGATTTCTCCTGTGGTTATTTTACATAGATAAATAAATAGTGTAGTTATTTAGTCCTACTTTTTGACAATGATAACTTTCCCATGACATTCTAAAAGATCTTTAATAACAATATTTTATACCTTTAACAGAGCACCATTCCTCATATTGTGGTGTTGGATGAGATTGGGAAAATGGAATTGATGAGTCGGAAGTTTGAGATGGAAGTGAAGCAACTCCTCACTCAGTCACACATCACTCTCCTCGTTACCATCCCCATTCCCAAAGGCAGACCCATCCCTCTGGTGGAACAGCTTCGGAACCATCGTGACTGTCTCGTAGTGAATGTAAGTTGAAACAAAATTAATGATACTGGGTTTTGTACAGCTAAACAATTTATTATTTTAGTGACACCATTGTATACTGTTAACCATGGATATACAATAAATAAGTACTTGTATCAAACACTTCATTTTACACTCATTGAAGACCACCAAATGTTATTCATCTTATAATCAAAGGAATACTATCTTTGATATAGGAAATTCATTTTTATCCATTCAAAAAGCCATAATAATATTGCAATATCATGTTATTCATCTTATAATCAAAGGAATACTATCTTTGATATAGGAAATTCATTTTTATCCTTTCAAAAAGCCATAATAATATTGCAATATCATGTTATTCATCTTATAATCAAAGGAATACTATCTTTGATATAGGAAATTCATTTTTATCCTTTCAAAAAGCCATAATAATATTGCAATATAATTTCTGTCTGTCAATTAAAAATATAAGTACTGTAATACATTCTCACAATTATTTATGTCTGTTCACAGCTGGGCCGCAACAACAGAGATGACCCCACCATCATTGACAACATATTATCAACCTTAACAACTTCTATTAAGTAATTCTCATTTGTTAGAAGTTATAACCAGAGGTGAATATTTGTTTAAAATTAAAGATAGAATATAATCTGATGAGTTTATGATAAGGAAACCTAAGTTATTTAAAGTTATTTAAGTTTTCTATACATTATTATACCAAGTCTTATAAGATTGACTAAGCACATATTAAACATAACTTAACTTACAGAATATGTTTCATTGTTGTCTATATGGTACAGTTATCGATATATAATTTTATTTTCCTACATAATGTACTATTTTTGCCGACTGTACAGTATATACATTGATAGATAATATATAGTAATGTTAGTATTTGTTCTTACAGTACTGGGGCCCATCATTGAATCATTCCTCTCTGACAGTTCAAAGGAATAAACAATACCACCATGTCATCTTTATCATCATCTCTGTAAGTACACAAACCTTCATGTTGTCTTTTCATCTCTTCTGTTTAAGGACCCTGTGATGTAGTCAGAAAATAGGAGGTAAATGAGTCCTTCAAATATTGCCACGAAACACATACACCTTTAAATATGGAAGGGGTGTGTTTCGTGGCATAGTTGGGAGGAATCTGAAGCCTCAAATTCTCATACACGATCACAGGGTCCTTAAGGAGAGATTTTCTAGTTGATGAATTGGAGGGCTGCTGATTCCTCCAAACTATACCAGGAAACAGATGACCTCAGTGATATTAATAGGGGGATCTGTTTCATGGCATAGTATGGTGGAATCAGAGACCTTCCAATTCATCAACAAGAGAATCTCCCCTTATATATTCTCTCGATATAAAAGATAAAATATATCACATAATTATATCCTTGTAACACAGGGTCAGTAAATCACTTAGTGTGTATGGGAATGAATAACACAAGCCTGGGAAAACATTGGGTGGTCTTCAATGAGTGTAAAATTTAAAAAGTGTGGTGGATACAAGTATAAAATTTATTCATTGTATATCCAGGGTCAACTGTATTTTGTATATATATTTTTTTTTTAATTTCAAGTACCAAAAGTGATGATGGAGAGAATTAATGTAATGATGATGTCTATGCATAGTGTAAGTTTAGAAAGTGCAGGTAAAAGTTGGGAATTATTGCTAAAGAAAGAGTTGATTGAAGTTAAATGTGTGACAATTATATTTCCTTGGGTTGTGTTGCAGGTTGTGTAGTGAAGTTGTTATGAACACATCACATCACATCAGAACCTCATCACTGACTAACATCCCTACAGTTGTTGCTACAGTGTCCAGTATATGGTGAGATGCTGATGATTATTACGAGGACATCACACTTCCATACCAGGCCTTCATTTATCATAGTAGTAGAATCAACTTACCAACAATAGATTCATCACTGAAATATGTACAAGGAATTTCTGAACACCGTGTATAGAGCCTGTGTCAAGTAATAGGAGGTAATGTGTTGTGATGTCCTCTTGTCAGTAAGTTTATTGGGAAAATCACACTTATATGACCACCAGGAACTTAATCATATTCCCACACTGGTAATGTAAAGGTTTGACTGTATTCCAACAATTTTGGTGACCACTGTTAACCTCTTCAGGGAGCTACATCGAGACAATGAACTGAGAATAGCAATGGTCACCAAAAACTGTTGGAATAAAACCTTTTTGTCAACCAATGTGGAAATTTGATTGAGTTCATCATATCTATTTAAACCCTACACCCTTACAGGTATCACAGGCAATTATATTGAACCCTACTCCATTATAAGAGAAACCAATAGGTCTTATAAACAAATAAAGTTATAGAAAAGTAAGCTTTATTTTTTTTCCTCTTACAGCAGTTAATTATTTATTCTCTTCTCCTCCTCTTCTCTCTTTCTTTTCCTCTTCTCTCTTCTTTCTTTTCCTCTTCTATCTTCTTTCTTTTCCTCTTCTCTCCTCTTTCTTCTTGCTGTTGTTACCCAAGAGCTTCATTATCTCTGGACACCTGAAAAGCAGACACACTTTGAGTTAATTAAACCCAAACTAATAATTATATATTTCCTCAACTCCAATGCATCTCTGGTACAATTGACTCCAGGGTTTAGGCATCTACAAGCAGTGATTTGATACTTTTTCACAATATTCAATGTCCCTCCAAGTGAAAGGTTAAGGGGAGTACCTCTTTTTGGTAATTGGAGAGCTACTGATTCCTCCTAACTATCCCGGGAAACAAATCACATTAATGTTACTAAGAAGGACCAGATTAATGTAAATAATGGTGGCCTGTTGTTGGTTGGAATAGTTAGGAAGAATCAGTTGCTCCACATTTACCACCAACACTGTACTGTATAATTATAAAACACTTGTGGTTGATAAGTAAGTTACTGAATTATAACTGTACCAAACAAACATCTTAAACAATATAACTCCATAAACACTCACAATAACTAGTGATGCTTACCGGTATGTTGTAGATAGAAGGAAGGAAGGATTGATGAACACAGTGGACAACAAACAATGAAGGTTTCTAAGTCTCTTGTTGTACACCTGCATTCCACAACTCTGTAACATAATACAACCTAATTAATTTATGGATGGTACAAAATCTATCTATCTATAGCTCCGGGAACTCCCGCCAAGGGGGTGGCCACGGTATAAGAATCTCCAGTTTTCCCTGTTCCAACACTCCCTCCTCACTTGCTCCATCCCCCCCTCACATTTCTCTCTCACATACTCTTCCACTCTGTTCTGCCATCTAACCGAAGGTCTGCCTCTCACACCAGGTCCCACAACTTCACTTCCATACACCTTCTTTACAAACTCCTCAAACTTCTCACCTTGCATTCTCTCCACATATCCAAACCACCTCAATGTATTATGCTTCACTCTCTCAACCACTCCACACTCAATACCAATTGCCTTCTCACTCATACCACATCTCTCATACACACTCTCATTACTTTCTCCATCCCACCTGGTAAGTCCACATGCTCCTCTCAGATAACTCATTTCCACAGCACCTATTCTAGACCGATGAGCCCTACTCCATGTCCATGTCTCTGATGCATTGTCAGCATCCACAAATAAGCTTGCAACCAAGGACCAATCTACTCCATTCAACCTCAGTTTCTTACCCAGGCCCTCCACCTTTGCCTTCATCTCTCTCATGCAACCATCCATAAAGATATTGAACAACCATAGTGACATGACACACCCCTGCCTCAATCCTACACTGATATCAAAGTTCTCACTCAAATCACCATCGACCCTCACACAAGCTTTTGCCTCTCTATAGAAAGCCTGAGGTGTGGGGGAGAGGAAGTGGTGGAGTGGATGCTGCTTATATGCACATTGGCTTTGAGGCAGGGAGAGGTGCCAGAGGACCAGATCTTTGCAATAAAATCAACAGTGGAGAAATATATTGGGAAGGGTAGGAAGTTGTATGCTGCCTTCATGGATTTGGAGAAAGTATATGATAGGGTCGACAGGAGAGCTATGATAGATGTATTAAGGATTTACGGTGTTGGTGGGCGCTTGCTGGAGGGTACAAAATACAAAAGAATTAATTTTTGGATAGTACAAAAATGATGAAAGATACAATAGACCCTTGATATAATAAGAATAAATACTTGTATCCACCACCTACATCATTTTACACTCATTGAAGACCACCAAATGTTTTCCCAGGCTTGTGTTATTCATTTACTGACCCTGTGTTAAAAAAATATATACCGGTATGCCAAATTTAATCATCGTATATCAAGGGCCTACTGTATATGAAAGTGATTTACCAAGCCTGTGTTGAAAGGATATAATTATGTGCTAAATTTAATCATCTTATATTTAGGTAATACTATAGAAATGAAATACCTACGAGTACACTAAAATATACCCGAGACACTATATGACTGTTGTTGCCAAGATGAAAACACACCTACACTCACCATTCTTGTTGTTGTTGTTGATGTTCTCCCGGGACAGAATGGCCTCCTGCCCCACAGACCCCTGGTACACTCTGGTGGCCCTCACCATTCTTGTATTGTGAGGTAGTTGGTACTCTTATGAACCTCATGGATAGTAGTAGTAGTAGTTGTGGTGGTGGTAGTTATGGTAGTCGTCATCTGAACCTGAAAAACCATACAGATTAATACTATACCTAGACAAGTATATTAGTCTATATTGTGTGTCGAACTATTTATCTCTCAACACACAGTGAAAAAAACACATGAGCATCACCATCCAGTCAGCCATATATATGTAATACCTGTACAACCACAGTCAAATATCCACTAACACTTTCCTTCCATCGTAGTAAATATCTTGGTAATAAAGAACAACACGTGTATGATTTTGCAGCATCTCTGATGATAATTGAATAGGTTGAGTTTGAGTTGAAGTAAGGTGTTGTATGATTATATTTTAATATGATATTGCTTTATTTGCATGATGGAAGGAAGGCGTCGGTGGTTATTTGACTGTGGCTGTACATTCGCAATCCACAATCCCTAGCCCACCTGAATCGAAGCCCGTGATATGGAGCAGGCGGTTTCTAGACAACAGCCCACCTAAAGCCTCCATTGGTTCGAAATGTGTGTGGCCTCTTGATGGTTTGGGTGGGCTGTCGTCCAGAAACCACCTGCTTCAGATCTTGAGCTTCAACTCAGGTGGGCTGGGGATTGTGGATTGCAAGTGTACATACTGAGACAAATCAAATCCTTGGGCACACCTCAGAAGGAATTTCTATAGGAATATACAGTACAGTATCTACATCAATCATGGTCAAACCCAAACACAGCAGCTGGAGCAGGTACAGTCGTGGCACATAAGTCCTTGAGCAGACTTCCCCTTACACCCTGATCAACTTGTCAAGGACTATATATGTGCCGTTACTGTACTTAATTATGATATGTGTGTGTTTGTTGAGAATATTTACTCTTCCAAATAGAGTTTGAGGCACTAACTATAAGGCCACCAAACGTCATAAAACACCCTCGCTGGTACCATAACAGCTGCAGTACTTGGGAATGAGTCAGTGCAATGAATCACTGCCATCTGGTGGAAGCGCTCAGAACCATAGCATTTTCTATCAGGAGCAGAGTCAGAGGGTTGTAGCTACCATATTTTGATATATTTTCCTCCAAATACAGTAAGAGCTGAATGCTATCATGTTTATCACAGGTTTACACACACTAACAAAGCTAAGAGTTCTACAATATGCATCAACTAAAATTATGATGGTGGGAAAGTGAAAAAATAAAATCAACATTGTCCGTACTAATTTTCTTGATCAGGCCTCTCCTAGGGAAGAAAATAGGAGGACTGATGTGGAAATAATCTCTTCTTACGCTTATAAATTGGTAATAGATTCCTAAAAGTGTATTAAAAATGTTCATGTTTTCAAAAGAACGATGAAAGATACCCGGTACGGATAATTTCTCCAATCGATAGTCTGCTGTGGTCTAGGTTAGGTAAGGTCAGGTAAGGTTAAGCTAATTTCAAAGCCTAACCTGACCTAGACCACAGCAGACTATCGGTACATAACCTGGGCAAATTACCGGGAACTAACCGTGGTAAAGTACCAGGACCTGACCGGGGCAAAATACTGGGACCTAGCCGGATCTGGCAACACTGCTACAAAATGGTAATTCTTTCAATAAATACCTATATTTTAGTATCATTACCCACTATTTTGGACCATTCTAAGACACTTTTCATCTATGGTGTTTCTCTCGGAGATGCCCCGTTTTTCAAAGATAATTTGGAAATTAGTCTGACCTAACCTAACCTAGACCACAACAGACTACCGGGACCTAACCTGGGCAAACTACCGGGACCTAACCTGGGCAAACTACCGGGATATAACCGGTGTAAACTATCATGAAGTGACCGGGGCAAATTCCCGGGACCTAGCCAGATGTGGTAACACTGCTCGGTCCTAGCCAAGAACACAGTACTTCTATAATAATACCATTCTTTCCTATAACGTATTATGACGTCTAAGAAGAGAGACATTGCCTGATATAATGATAAATTTGATTTTTTTTTCTTACAATTTTTGCTATACTGTATAATTATTTACTATTATTTATTGTTTGTTAGTGTACTTGTATAGTTTATTATGGTGTCTGAGAAAATATATAGTGTGATATATATAATGATAAATGTTATGATTATACTGTATGTTTTTTTACTATTTATTTATTGGTTATTTTATTTATTATTAATGATTATTTAAGTGTTTAGCTAGACTATTGCCAATTTGTAGCAGTGTTGCCAGATCTGGCTAAGTCCCAGTATTTTGCCCCAGTCATTTCCTGCACTTTACCACGGTTATTTCCCGGTAGTCTGCTGTGGTTAGGTTAGGTTAGGTCAGGCTAATTTCAAAATATATATTGGTATATATAAGGCATTTGAATATGCCTTATCTTGGAAATGGGGCATTTGTGGATGAAATGCCATAGAAGAAAATAGTCTTAGAATGGTGTAAGTAAGTGGGGGTATTAGTACAGAAGTGGACCTTAATTCAGCAGTGTTGCCAGATCCGGCTGGGTCCTAGTATTGTACCCCTGTCATTTATTGTACTTTATCATGATTATTTCCCGGTAGTTTGCCCAGGTTAGGTCCCGGTAGTCTGATGCGGTCTAGGTTAGGTTAGGTCAGGTCAGGCTAATTTCAAAATGCCCCATTTGAATATGCCCTATCTTGGAAACGGGGCATTTGAGGAAGAAAAACCATAGAAGAAAAGTGTCTTAGAATGGTCCGAAATAGTGGGTAATGACAGTAAAATATCTATTATACAGTAAGGTCCACTTCTGTACCTTTACCTAAAATATACAATAAAGTGAACCCAGTACTTCTGTAAATTTACAAAAATAAATAAAAAATATATACACCGACTCCAAACATAAAAAAAAAAAAAAAATTATCATATTTATCATTATACCACGCTATATCTCTCTCCTCAGACGTCATAATACGTTATATAAGTACACTAATAAATACTTAATGTTTATATGTCATTAATATATTTACCTGAGGTTGTAATTATCACAAATGGAGACGTTTTTTGGTAAGAGACGAGGAGCCGGTGACAGTCTTAGGTCGGCCATTTTGGATCAGTGTTACCAGATCTGCTTGGCACAACAACAATAATAATAATAATAATAATAATAATAATAATAATAAAAATAAAAATAAACATAATAAACATAATAAAAATAATAATAATAATAATAATAATAATAATAATAATAATAATAATAATAATAATAATAATAATAATAATAATAAATAAAAGTGGCTGATCTTTCAAATTTTATACAGTTCCTTTTTTTATGATACTAGAATCAAATTTCCATAAGAATAAAAATTTTGGTGATGTAAATATTGCAAAATGTTTACACCAATATAGGCTATAATTTTATATTCTGAGACGAGTAATATTATGCATCATATTAATTTAACGCCCATTTTAACAACAGGTGTGGAAGGGTAGGAAAGTTGAAGTTTGAGAGAGAGAGAGAGAGAGAGAGAGAGAGAGAGAGAGAGAGAGAGAGAGAGAGAGAGAGAGAGAGAGAGAGAGAGAGGGGGGGGTGGGGTAAAGGAGAGAAGGAGGGGACAAGTGGTAAAGAGAGGAAGGGAGGGGAGGAAGGGAGAGAAGGGGGACAAGGGAAGAGGAAAGGAGATGCAGTACAGTAAGTAGCACGTGTAGTCAATAAAACAGTCACTAAGTTACCGTCACCACAACACACACACATACACAGACCACACACACACACACACACACACATACACAGCACCACTACCACTACACACACAGACACACACACACACAGAGCACCACTACACACACACACACACATACACACACAGAGCACCACTACACACACACACACACACACACAGCACCACTACCACTATACACACACACACACATAAATTCTAAGAAAAATATGATACTTGGGTTTAAAAAAAACGGGACACTATGAGCTTCACTCAATCCTGTAAAGATCCACATAGGTAAGAACAGCACAAAACAAAGGCTAATTAATCTATCATACTGACAATTAAATAATGTCACTTTGTTTACACAGTGATGATGGTAGTGGTGATGGTGACAATATTTTTTGTTACACCCTCTCAATAACTCACCAACCAATAACACCACGGCCTCATTGCTCCCGTTACCAACACACACACACACATACACATATACACACACATCTCTCTCTCTCTCTCTCTCACTCACTCATTCTCTCGCTCACTTCCCACCCACAGCAAGTTGACGACACATATACTGTTTAATTTGCATTGGGTTTTCGTCTCATACAAGTGTTATAATTATTTTGGAAGTGAGTGAAAGTTTGAAGATAACAACAACAGCATTTGAATCATAATAATATGTAAGGTGAGAGAAATTTATGTGTGTATAACATTAACATTTATTCACAACACACACACACACACACACTCACACACACACACATTATTATACACACACACACGCACTCATTATTTCCATTCACACAGACACACACACACATTATTATACACACACGCACGCACTCGTTATTTCCATTCACACAGACACACACACACACATTATTATACACACACGCACGCACTCATTATTTCCATTCACACACACACACACACACACACACACACACACATTCATAATTATACACATATCACTCTGTATATAAACATATTACCATACTTAATTAAGAACCCCGTGATGTAGTCAGAAAATTGGAGGTTAGTGAGTGCTGCAAACATTGTCACGAAACACACACACACCTACAAACATACATAAAGGAGCTTAACTGTTTCGTGGCATAGTCAGGAGGAATCAGAAGCCACCAAGTCTCATACACCTTAAAGATAATCATATACATAGTGAGATTTTCATATATGTAAATAAAAATAATCACTAATATATTTTATTTTTTCACTAACATAAAAAATACACTTGTATATTTTATTTTATTGAAATAATATATAATAGTCATTAATTTCATATATGTAAATAAAAACAATCACTAATATATTTTATTTTTTCACTAACATAAAAAATACACTTGTATATTTTATTTCACTAATTTATTTATATAACGTGAAAGTAAATTATTTTGGATTCTTATATTGTTATGTTAATTACTTTATTTAAACAATCTTCCTTTTTTCCCTTCCACAGTCTCGGGATATATATATAGAGAGAGGGAATATATATATATATATATAATCCACACCCAACCAACCTACCAACCAGCCTACCTACCTACCTACCAACCAACTAATCAACCAACCAACCTACTTACCTACCTACCATCCAGCCTACCTACCTACCAACCAACTAATCAACCAATCAACCTACTTACCTACCTACCTACCAACGAACCAACTAATCAACCAACCAACCTACTTACCTACCAACCAGCCTACCTACCAACCAACCAAGCAACCTACCTACCTACCTACCAACCAGCCTACCTACCTACCTACCAACCAGCCTACCTACCTACCAACCCACCTACCTATAAATCAACCAACCAACTAATCAACCAACCAACCTACTTACCTACCAACCAGCCTACCTATCAACCTACCTACCAACCAACCAACCAACAATCCAACCTACTTACATACCAACCAACCAAGCAACCTACTTACCTACCAACCAACCAGCCAACCAACCTACCAAGCAAACCAACCCACCTACCATCTACTACTACTACTACTACTACTACCACTACTCTACAACTACTACTACCACTACTACCACTACTACTTCAACAAATACAACACGTGAAAGTAACCAGCCGCGTGGAAAGGTACCCAAATCTGTCCCACAAAAAAACAAAACAAAAAACTCTGAAACAAGGGAAGAAGTGTAGATTATTTCAGATTTTAGGTGTGGTAATTGATTCGTTTAATTAATTATATGAATAAGATAAAAAAAAAATAAGTACATAAGCAAACGGAAAAATAAATAGATGAATAAATAAACAAATAAATAGATAAATAATTAAACAGATAAAAAGATAATTCAGTGATTAAATAAATAAATAAATAGATAAATACATAAATAAATAAATAAATAAAAAGATAAATAAACAAACAGATAAATAAACATAAAAATAATTAAATAAATAAATAACAACGAATGACAACAATGTCTTTGGCTGAGTTTATTCGGAAACAACGTCTGGGCCAGATACCGAAAAGCGAAGTATACCCTGGTCGGAAAAAAGGTGGCAACACTGCGAAGGAGGAGGCGGAGAAGGAGGCAAAGGCGAAGGAGGAGGCGAAGGCGAAGGCGAAGGAGGAGGAGAAGGCGAAGGCGAAGGCGAAGGAGGAGAGGGACAGGCAGGAGAAGGAAGCGAAGGAAAGGAGGGATAAAGAGGAGAAGGAAAGGCAGGAACGTTTGGAAAAGGAGAGAAAAGAGAAGGAATTAAAGGAAAGGGAAGAGAAGGAAAGGAAGGAAAAGGAAGAGAAGGAAAGGAAGGAAAAGGAAGAGAAGGAAAGGAAGGAAAGGGAAGAGAAAGAGAGGAAGGAAAAGGAAGAGAAAGAGAGGAAGGAAAAGGAAGAGAAGGCAAGAAAGGAAAAAGAAGAGAAGGAAAGAAAGGAAAGGGAAGAGAAAGAGAAGAAGGAAAAGGAAGAGAAAGAGAGGAAGGAAAGGGAAGAGAAAGAGAGGAAGGAAAGGGAAGAGAAAGAGAGGAAGGAAAAGGAAAAGAAAGAAAAGGAAGAGAGAGAAAGGAAGGAAAGGGAAGAACAGGAAAGGAAGGAAAAGGAAAGGAAGGAAAGGGAAGAACAGGAAAGGAAGGAAAAGGAAAGGAAGGAAAAGGAAAAGAAAGAAAAGGAAGAGAGAGAAAGGAAGGAAAGAGAAGAGAGAGAAAGGAAGGAAAAGGAGGAGAAAGAAAGGAAGGAAAGGGAAGAACAGGAAAGGAAGGAAAAGGAGGAGAAAGAAAGGAAGGAAAGAGAAGAAAGGGAAAGGAAGGAAAAGGAAGAGAAGGCAAGAAAGGAAAAAGAAGAGAAGGAAAGGAAGGAAAAGGAAGAGAAGGCAAGAAAGGAAAAAGAAGAGAAGGAAAGAAAGGAAAGAGAAGAAAAAGAAAGAAAAGAGAGAGAAGAGAAGGAAAGGAAGGAAAAGGAAGAGAGAGAAAGGAAGGAAAAGGAAGAGAAAGCGAGGAAAGAAAAGGAAGAGAAGGAAAGGAAGGAAAAGGAAGAGAAAGCGAGGAAAGAAAAGGAAGAGAAGGAAAGGAAGGAAAGAGAGGAGAAGGAACGAAAAGAGAGAGAACGAAAGGAACGCGAAAGAAAGGAGATGGAAACGAAGAAAAGAAAGGAAAGAGAAGAGAAAAACAGAAAAAAGAAAGAATCGAGGGAACAGAGAGAAAAAGCGAAGAAAGAGGCGAAGGAGAAAGAGAGGAAGGAGTGGAAGGAGAGAGAAGACAAGGAAAAGAAAGAGAGAGACGAAATGGAAAAAAAATTAAAAGAAAACAAAGAAGCAGTGAAAAACAAAAAGAAACAACAACAACAACAGAAAGTCAACCCAGACGACGATGATAAATTCAAAAACTTTATGGGATGGTTGACCAATGGAAAAAAAGAGGATATGGGAATCTCAGGTACATTGTTAATTAGTGATGATGAAGACTAGAAAAAAAAAAAAAAAAAAAAAATTATGTAGAAAAATTAATTAACTATTATTATTTTTTTTTTTCATTGTAATTTTTTTGTCATTGTTATTTTTATTTCATTTTTTTATTTTTTTTTCATTGTAATTATTTTTGTCATTGTTATTTTTATTTCACTTTTTTTGTTTGGTTTATTTTTTTATTTATTGTGTGTTTTTTTTTTCATTGTAATTTTGTTTGTCATTGTTATTTTTTTATTTTCATTATTTTTTATGTTTGCTTTTATTTCATTGTTATTTTTTTCATTGTTATTTTTATGTTTTTCTTACCTATTTATCTATCTGTCTGTCTATCTGTCTATCTATCTATCTGTCTATCAATCTATCTATCTATCTGTGTATCTATCTATCTGTGTATCAATCTATCTATCTATCTGTGTATCAATCTATCTATCTATCTGTGTATCTGTCTATCTATCTATCTGTGTATCTGTCTATCTATCTATCTGTGTATCTATCTATCTATCTATCTATCTATCTATCTGTCTATCTATCTATCTATCTATCTATATATCTATCTATCTATCTGTGTATCTATCTATCTATCTGTCTGTCTATCTATCTATCTATCTATCTGTGTATCTATCTATCTATGGCTAACGTCAAGTGATTTTACTGGACAAAGGTGGTACCAACCTACTGATTAAAATCTATGTGTGATAATATTATATGCAATAATAATAATAATAATAATAATAATAATAATAATATATATAAAAATACAAATAATAATAATAATAATAATAACAATAACAATAATAATAATAATAATAATAATAATAATAACAATAATAATAATAATAATAATAATAATAATAATAATGTTAATATAAGTAAGAATAAAAATAAAAATAAAAATAGTAATAATAATATTGTAAATTCACTCTCTTCATCTAAAATAAAAAATTACAATAAACAAATAAATTACTAGTATTATTTAATTTTATGTTATTTTCCTGAAGAGTGGAGTATGTAATAATATTGGTGTTTGATAAATCTGGAGTAAATGATTCCTCCAAACTACTCCAGGCAACAACGGCACAACTGTATTTATATTTATGTTGATGTGGTCCTGTTGTTTCCTGGCATACTTTGGAGGAATCAGGAGGCTCCGAGGAGATTAAGGGGGTGCAGGAATAGGGGGGTGCGAGGGTTTTAGGGGGGTGCGGGGGGTTTAGGGGGTGCGGGTTTTTTTAGGGGGGTGCAGGAGGGGGGGTTTAGGGGGGTGCGGGTTTTTTTAGGGGGGTGCGGGGGTTTTAGGGGGGTGAGGGAATAGGGGGACAGGCTTGGGGGGGTTTAGGGGGGTGCGGGAATAGGGGAACAGGCTTGGGGGGAGGGGGTTAGGGGGGTGCGGGAGAGGGGGTTTAGAGGGGTGCGGGGGTTTTAGGGGGGTGCGGGGGTTTAGGGGGGTGCGGGGGTTTTAGTGGGGTGCGCGGGTTTTAGGGGTGTGTGGGGGGTTTTAGGGGGGTGCGGGTTTAGGGGGATGTGGGGGTTTTTAGGAGGGTGCGGGGGTTTTAGGGGGGTGCGGGTTTTTTTAGGGGGGTGCGGGGGGGTTTTGGGGGGTGCAGGAGTAGGGTGACAGGCTTGGGGGGGGGGTTTAGGGGGGTGCGGGAATAGATTACAGGCTTTCTACCCACCCCAAGCCTGTCCCCCTATTCCCGCACCCCCCCCCAAGCCTGTGTCCCCCTATTCCAGCACCCCCCCCCTAATATTATTTGTGTGTGTGTTGTTAGGGTGGGTATTGATTTCAGTCTATCCCCCCTCTCCCTTTACTCTCCCTCTCTCTCTCTCTCTCTCTAACTCTCCCTCTCTCCCTCTCTCTCCCTCTCATTTCCTCCCTCCCTAACTCTCCCTCTCTCTCCCTCTCTCTCACTTCCTCACTCCCCCCCTCTCTCCCTCCCTAATTCCTCCTCCCTCCCTCTCCTTCTCTCCCTACCTAATTCCTCCTCTCTCTCCCTCCTTCCTCTCTCCCTCTCCCTCCCTCTCCTTCCCTCCCTCCCTCCCTCTCCCTACCTAATTCCTCCTCTCCCTTCCCCTCTCCTTCCCCCCCCCCTCTCCCTCCCTAATTCCTCCTCTCTCCCTCCCTCCCTCTCCCTCCCTAATTCCTCCTCTCCCTTCCCCTCTCTCCTTCCTTCTCTGTGTATATAATGTGTGTGTATAAATAAGTTGGTTGTCAATGGTGATTCACTATTATATTCTTACACAACACTACACAACACTATTCACACATTTACACAACACTATACTTACAAAACGTGCTGAAAGAAATTATTACTACTACTACTACTACTACTACTACCAATACTACTATTATTATTATTATTATTATTATTATTATCACTACTACTACTACTACTACTACTACTACCAATACTACTACTATTATTATTATTATTATTATTATTACTACTACCACTACTACTACCACTACCACTACTACTACTACTACCACTACTACTACTACTACTACTACTACTACTACTACTACTAATAATAATAAATATGACGTAACCTTGTATAAGATTAATTTAAATTGGTAAAATAACATAACATGAGTCATCACACACACACACACACACACACACACACACACACACACACATAGACACACACACACATGAGTACATTTTTTCACACACACACACACACACACACACACACACACACACATAGAGGGACAGGAGGAGGGAGAGAGGGAGGGACGGGAATGGAGAGAAAGGAGGGAGAGAGGGGGGGGTTGGAGAGAGAGAGAGAAAGGAGGGAGAGAGGGGGGGGAGGGGGGGACATGACACAGGGGGGATGGGGGTGGGGGGTGAGCAGTAGTGTTGGTGATAGATGACACACACACACACAGAGAGAGAGAGAGAGAGAGAGAGAGAGAGAGAGAGAGAGAGAGAGAGAGAGAGAGAGCAACAGTTTACCACATTACGTTCTACAGGTGAGGTGTGAGGTGTGAGGTGTGTGAGGTGTAGAGTGAGATTAACCTAACATCATTATTATAGCCACTAATTAATTAACAGGTAAGTCTATTATTATTATTATTATTATTATTATTATTATTATTATTATTATTATTATTATATCATTATTATTATTATTATTGTTATTATTGTTATTATTATTATTATTATTATTGTTCTTATTATTGTGTTATTATTATTATTATTATTATTATTATTATTATTATTATTATTATTATTATTATTATATTGTGTGTGTGTATGTGTGTGACAACGATGTATCATATTTAGGGATTTTCACACACACACACACACACACACACACACACACACACTATTATATTCATCACTCAATTTATCATTTCTGTCACCAAACAAAATGGCAACACTTATCATACAAACCTCCTCCTTTATACACATCCTTATATTAATATATATATATACACTGTATTAATAAATTTTTATATCAATAACTTTTTAATATCAATAACTTTATATATTAATTAATTTATATATTAATTATTTTTTATATTCATTATTTTTTATATTAATTAATTTATATATTATTAAGAATTTTCACTATGTAACTAGGTGGTCGTTATGCAAGAAGGTCCATGGTGTATACGATGGATGGTGTGGTAACTAATACGATGGGTGTGTGTGTAGTGTGTTTATTATGTTGTCATCGTGTCGGTACCATGAACACAAAAATACACACACAGAGGCACACACACACACACACACACACACACACACACACACACACACACACACACACACACACACAAGCAGGCACACACACACACACAGGCACAAGCACACACACACACACACACACACACACACACACACACACACACACACACACACAAGCATACACACACACACACGCACATTCTTGCATGTATTCGATGATTGGCAAAACACGAAAGTGGTAAAGAATGTCACACCCATTGTTTTAGCTTGTACATGTGTGTGTGTGTGTGTGTGTGTGTGTGTGTGTGTGTGTGTGTGTGTGTGTGTGTGTATATATCCCTGTATGTATGTGTGTATATGCCTGTGTGTGTGTATAATAGTTCGTGTGTATGTGCCGAGTGTGTTTATGTGTGTGTATATATATATGCCTGTATATATGTATGTATGTACCGTGTGTGTGTGTATATATATGTATATATGTATGTGTGTATGTACCTGTGTCTGTGTGTGTATGTACCGTGTGTGTGTGTATATATATATAATTTACACGTAGGTATATATGCGTGTGTATAATCATTCTCCCATCGACCCGAGCAAGGACCACCAAATATTTTTTTCTTCAGGCTTATGAATATATTGAAAGGCTACAGAGTGAATCCTATACTATAATTAATTTCTATAGAGAGAGAGAGAGAGAGAGAGAGAGAGAGAGAGAGAGAGAGAGAGAGAGAGAGAGAGAGAGAGAGAGTTTGGTGTTTAGGGGGGTGCGGCGGGAGTAGGGGGACAGGCTTGGGGGGGGTGTGAGTAGGGGGACAGGCTTTGGGGGGGGGTGGGGGGGGGGTTAGGGGGGTACGGGAATAGGGGGACAGGCTTTCTACCCCCCCCCCAAAGCCTGTCCCCCTATTCCCGCACCCCCCAAACCCCTCCCCCCCCCACCCAAGCCTGTCCCCTACACCCGCACCCCCTTAAATTGCCACGAAACACAACATACTCAACTTTACATACATACATACATACATACATACAACATACATACATACATACATACATACATACATACATACATACATACATACATACATACATACATACATATATACAACATACATACATACAACATACATACATACAACATACATACATACATACATACATACATACATACATACAACATACACACATACATACATACAATATACATACATACATACATACATACATACATACAACATACATACATACATACATACATACATACAACATACATACATACATACAATATACATACATACATACATACATACATACATACATACACACACACATACATACATACATACATACATACATATATACAACATACATATATACATACATACAGATATTATTATTATTATAGAATCCTGTGTTGCTTGGAATAGTTTGGAGGAATCAGTTTGCTCCATGGAACACTAATTTTCAACCTTATTATTATTATTTCTCCTACGTGTGATAATTAATTTGTTTATATGTTCATTTTATAATTATACTTTTGTTGTTGTTGTTGTTGTTTTGTTTTTTTATTTATTAGTTCATTTTATATTTATTCTTTAGTTGTAATTGTTGTTGTTGTTGTTGTTATTGTTTTTTTATTCGTTCATTTTATATTTATACTTTTGTTGTTGTTGTTGTTGTTTTATTTATTCGTTCAATTCATATCTATACTTTTTTTTTTTCATTCGTTCAATTAAATATTTATACTTTAGTTGTAATTTTTGTTGTTGTTGTTGTTGTTGTTGTTTTATTTATTCGTTCATTTAATATTGATACTTGTTTTTTTTTCATTCGTTTAGTAGTTGTTGTTGTTATTGTTGTTGTTGTTTTTTCAGAGGTTGGAGATGCGAGCCAAACGCTACGGTGATGACGACAACAAGCAGAGTTTGGCCGAGTATATAAGGAGTAAGAGAGGGAACCAGTCGACCACCACCAACAACACCAACACCTCCACCACCTCCTCACAGAAACCCTCGACTACAACAACAGCTCCAACACCTGCTAAAACCGAATCTCGTTCACAGGGGGACGAGGAGGCGAGGAGGAGAAAGGAGAGAGAGGAGGAGGAGAGGAGGAGGAAGGAGAGAGAGGAGGAGGAGAGGAGGAGAAAGGAGAGGGAGGAGCAGGAGAGAAAGAGAAAGGAGAGAGAGGAGGAGGAGAGGAGAAGAAAGGAGAGAGAAGAGCAGGAGAGGAGTAGAAAGGAGAGAGAAGAGGAGGAGAGGAGGAGAAAGGAGAGAGAGGAGCAGGAGAGGAGTAGAAAGGAGAGAGAGGAGGAGGAAAGGAGGAGGAAGGAGAGAGAGGAGCAAGAGAGAAAGAGAAGGGATGAGGAGGAGGAGAAGAGGAGAAGAAGGGATGAGGAGGAGAGAAGGAGAAAGGAGGAAGAGGAGAGAAAGAGAAAGGAGGAAGAGGAGAGAAGGAGAAGAGAAGACGAAGAGAGACGAAAGAGAGAAGAGGAAGAAAGGAGAAAAAGGGAGGAGGAGGAGAAGAGAATAGAAGATCAGAGAAAGAAGAGAGACGAGGAAAGACGAAGGAGAGATGCAGAGAAAAGGAGAAGAGATGAGGAAGACAGACAAGCAAGAGAAAGAGAAACAGAAGAGAAACGAAAAAGAGAAGAAGAGGAAAAACGAAGAAAGGAAGAAGAGGACAGACGAAAGAGGGAGGAACACAGGAAGAGAGAGAAAGAGGAATGGGAAAGACAAAAGCAGGAAGAGAAGGAGAAACAAAAGAGAGAATGGGAAGATTACCAAAGTAGAATTAAGAATACCAACAAACAACAAACCAAAACAAAGGATAGACTCACTGACGTTGACCTTAATGAAAGCTTTCAAGATTTTTGGGGTTGGATTCACAATGGCAAGAAAGACGATTTTGGAGTGTCGAAAAAATTATTACATCTTGATCTAGAGGAGAAATAAAAAAATAAACAAATACATAAACATATAAATTGATAGATAAATAAATAAATAGATAAAAAGATAAATACATATATAAATTGATAGTTAGATAGATAAATAAACATATAAATTGATAGATAAATAAATAAATAAATAGATAAATTGATAGATAGATAGATAAATACACATATAAATTGATAGATAAATAAATAAATAAATAAATAAAAAGATAAATAATAGTAATAATAATAATAATAAAATGAGTGAGAGAAAAAAAAAAAAAAACACACACACACACACACACACGAGTTCACTGGTGTGTCAGATGATTCCAAACTTCACCAACAACAACAACAACAACAACAACAACACATGGATACTTATTATGAATCATGACTGTACACACACACACACACACACACACACAC
>JAWQEG010001490.1:0-10000 GCA_033782935.1 Petrolisthes cinctipes
ACAGGACGAGAGAGTGAGGTAGACTCTGTGCAAATCTCCCTCACTTAAAACCAACCTACATGCAGGTCACGACTTCACTTCCACTTGGACTTCGATTACTCCCTTTTAAGCCCTGTGGCGATGGGCATGCAGCAAAGCATTAGGTGTGGATACACTGGGAGCTGTAGTTGCAATCCTGCATACAGGCGGCTCAGGGCATAGGGTCACTCTCTACTGGGACCTGAAGCAGCAGTGGAGTTTGGCAGCCCCCTGAGTGACCAAGCAGCCCTCTTTAGGATCACTCTGCTTGCCCCCGTAGTATGGGGACGGGGCTAGAAAAGGCGCCCTTAACCCTTACGCTGCCGTATTGTTTGCATTTGCAAACTGGTATATACCGGATTATAAAATATTAAGGAATTATTACCTGAGTATAATGAAAAAATAGTCTGTTGTGTCTGTATTACAATGCAAGAGTTTATTTGCTATAACTGTGTGGGAATAAGATTTTCATCAGGTGAAATTCAAATTTTGGGCGGGAATTGACGAACGCCTGTAGAGGCCTACTCCCTCCGACCTTCTCCCTCTCCCATAGTGATACCAGCTCAGGTTGGCTTGACGAAATTTCCCTACCATCAACTTTAGAATTTACCTTTTTGCCTCAATTATTCCCTGATTACTCATGAACATTGACGGTCTTTTTGAAATTATTTTCGACTGGTAGAAATTTCCCTGTATACCCTTGAACAATCTTTATATAATTTCCCTGTGAACTTCAAAATTTTATAAAACAGAGAATGTTCCCTCCACCTGGCAACACTGGCCTCCCTTGCTCGCAGCCCGCAGAGAGATGCAGCAGTATTGCCACTCGTAAATGGCTTACAGTATAATTATTATTTTGTTATCAGCAATACATACATTTTGCCTATTTTCTTTTCGCTCATATGTGTATATGAATATATGTTCTTGTCCTAGAACTACTAAAACTAAGTAATGACTAATTTATTCAATACTTGGAATGCCTTTGCCACCTCAACCTCCCTCCCACTATACTGACTATAGCCTAATAGTTATGTTCCCACTAAATACTTGTAACTCAGAAAGCATGGCAGTGATAACCACTGCACACATAATAATAATAATAATAATAATAATATTAGAGGCGAGATAGATCAGAAAAGATAATGAAAGTAGAATTTCCAAGCAAACATATGTTTTGGTAAGTTGTCAAACAGCAGAAACTTATTATCTGCTGGGCAAGCTGAGATGAACTTGGCAAACAGAAAGTTATTATTATTATTAATAGGACTAGCATGAGGCCCATAGGAGCTTATGTCACTCATAGGAAAATATATTTGTGTTATAAAGAGGTGTATATATTTGGCAAACGGGAAGTATTTGTAGTAGCCTAATGAAAACAGTAAAATATTACATCTATTTAGGAATATAACTAAAGACTTATCAATTGTTATTCTTAGAGGAAGAATGAAAAAAAAATATCACGTACTACAGGCTAATGAGGAACTATGATAAAAACTAAAAATACGTAGCCTATTAGGCCCTATAAACCATTATAGAAGCCTTGTACAAATATCCATTACTTACATAACACGAATAATAAAATAAATTTCATTGTTGTACAATTTACAATAAATGCTTTACTGTACAAATCTATACAGTAATTATTATTTTGTCCTTATAACTGTCTCTGGGTGGCTGGGTAAATAATAAGGCCCGAGACACACAGGTTCTTTGTAATGGTTACACAAGGATCAACACACACTTGTCACACAGTAACACCACTGTAGTGGGAACGTGAAGGTGAAGAAAAGTCACAATGGTAGACAAATGATTTATTACCATACAGTTTAGCCTCTTCAGTGGTGAATAGTCAAAGGATGTGTGTGTGGTCCTTGTATGTCCACTACAAAGCGTCCGTGTGTCCTCTGGGCCTAATAGTTCAATAACACAAATTTTTTCAAACATTTAAATATAGCCTACTGTACACCATATAAATAATAAATGGTAAATACTAATATAAAAAGTTCCAATCATATAATTTATTGACGCATTACGACGAAATAACAAAAACCACGGCCGCCGGTCGGTTATAAACCAAAACGAGCTCCCAGAATACTGGCTAGTAGGCTCCATTGAATATGAGTTTACCACCTAATGTCTCATATTATACTCCAACAACTGTCCTGGCTGAGTTTTGTGTTTGGTGCCAAACCATGGTGAGTTGTCAGTAACCACCAAGTACCTAAACCAACCATTCCCACTTTTAAACAATTATTATAAGTGAAAACAGCATATGCTGTCGGTGGCACTGGGGAGTGCTCTGTAGCGAACAGCATATGCTGTCGGCGGCAGTGTAAGGGTTAAAATAGTCTGCTTCACTCAAAGCTGGCCAGCATGCCACGGCTGGCAAGAATCCCTCATATGCGTTCGAAACACAAAAAAGAGAAAAACGCTGGTGCTTACCCTAGCATCATGGAATATAAGAACCCTGCTTGACAACACAAACACATACAGACCAGAGAGAAGGAGTGCTCTCATGGCTCAGGAGCTAGCTCGCTACAATGTTGACATCGCAGCCCTTAGCGAAACCTGTCTTCATGACAAAGGTCAGTTGACCGAGATCGGCAGTGGCTACATCTTTTTTTGGAGTGGCCACAGTTGTGAAGAGCGTTGTGAGGTGGGGGTTGGCATCGCCATCTGGACTCATCACCTGAAGAAACTGTCCAGTATCCCGAAAGGTTTTAACGACCGCCTCATGAAACTTCAACTGCCACTGGTTGGAAGCGAACTGCCACGCTGATTAGCGCCTATGCTCCAACGATGACAAACCCTGAAGAGACCAAGGACGGGTCCTATGAGGAACTGGACGCCATCATCACCGCTGTTCCACAGTCAGATAAGCTCATCGTTCTCGGTGATTTCAATGCTCATGTTGGCACTGACCACCAGGCCTGGGATAGAGTTATCGGATGACATGGAGTTGGAAAATGCAGCAGCAATGGCCTCCTTCTGCTCAGAACCTGTGCTACACATGACCTGGCTATCACCAACACCATGTTCCCGCCTCCCAAACCATAACAAGATGTCATGGATGCATTCCCGCTCCAAGCACTGGCAACTAATTGACAACATCATCGTCAGGGTAAAGAACAGGTGGGACGTTCGGGTGACTAAGTCAATGTGCAGTGCCGACTGCTGGACGGATCATCGTCTCATCATCTTCAAGCTGAATATTCATATACAGCCACAGAGAAGACCACAGGGACAGCGGGTTGCTAGCTAGCAGACCTGCAGGCCAACTCTGATGATATAGAAAAAGACTGAGAAACTCTCAAAACCTCAGTTCACTCTACCGCCCTCAAGGTACTCGGCCCGGCCACCAGAAACCATCAGGATGAAAACGATGCTGAAATACAGAAACTTTTGGAAGAAAAATGCCAACTGCTCCAAGTTCATCAGAATGACCCCACATCCACAGCAAAAAAGGCTGCCTTTGTCAGCAAGCACAGCATTGTTCAGGCCAGGCTCCGCTCCATACAAGATGCCTGGCTCAGCAGCAAGACCAATGAGATCCAAGGATTTGCTGACAGACACGATACCAAAAGGTTTTATGATGCCTTGAAGGCTGTTTACAGACCACCATCCATTGGCTCTTCACCCCTACGCAGTGCAGATGGGACAACCTTGCTCAAAAGTAAGGAGATCTTAGAGAGATGGGCAGAGCACTTCGACACCGTACTGAATCGGCCATCATCCATAAATAATGAAGCCATCGCATGCCTCCCCAAGGTGGCCATCAACCCCAACCTTGACATCCCTCCCTCAGTGGAAGAGGTTGCCAAAGCCTTCAAGCAGATGTCTTCTGGAAAAGCCCCCGGCCCTGATGCCATCCCTGCCGAAGTTTTCAAATTTGGCGGCCCAACTCTCCTCAAACATCTCACCGATCTCTACCTATCAATGTGGCAAAAAGAACAGCTCCAGCAAGAGTTTAGAGATGCTACCATAGTCCACATCTACAAATGCAAAGGTAATCGACAATCCTGTGATAACCACCGCGGAATATCCCTCCTATCAATCGCCGGAAAGATCTTGGCCCGTGTCCTGTTAAACCGCCTCTTACAACACCTGGAGCAAGGTCACCTCCCTGAGAGTCAGTGTGGTTTCCATGCAGGTAGGGGAACTATGGACATGGTGTTTGCCACCCGCCAACTCCAGGAAAAGAGTATGGAGCAGTATCAAGATCTCTACATTACCTTCGTAGACTTGACCAAGGCTTTTGATACAGTCAGCAGGGAATGACTCTGAAAGATCATGAAGAAGTTTGGGTGCCCCGATAAGTTCATCTCAATTGTTCATCAGTTCCACGATGGCATGATGGCCAGTGTTCTAGATGACGGAGAGGCATCCAATCCAATCCCAGTGTCCAACGGAGTCAAATAGGGTTGTGTTCTTGCTCCAACACTATTTAGCATGACGTTCTCAGCCATG
This sequence comes from Petrolisthes cinctipes, assembly GCA_033782935.1. Taxonomy (NCBI): domain Eukaryota; kingdom Metazoa; phylum Arthropoda; class Malacostraca; order Decapoda; family Porcellanidae; genus Petrolisthes; species Petrolisthes cinctipes. The sequence continues at coordinate 4,486 of JAWQEG010001490.1, forward strand.
CTGACCGATGCCTTCAGAGACAGCGACCCTGGTATCCATATCAAGTACAGGACTGATGGTAAACTGTTCAACCCCAGGTGCCTGAATGCTGTCACAAAAGTAAAGGAGACTGTTATCAGAGACATTCTCTTTGCTGACGATTGCGCCCTCAACACCTCCAGTGAGCATATGATGCAACTGGAAATGGGCAGCTTTTCATCTGCATGTGACAACTTCGGCCTCACCATCAGCACCAGAAAGACTGAAGTGATGTTTCTGCTTGCCCCCGGCAATCAATACCACAAACTGTACATAACGGTGAAAGGACAGCAACTCCAGGCAGTGGACAACTTCACTTACCTGAGCAGCACATTCTCTCGCTCTGCCAACATTGATGCCGAGGTCAACAACCGGATTTCCAAGGCAAGCAGTGCTTTTGGCCATCCCAGGAAGACAGTCTGGGAGAGGAGAGGAATCACGCTCGTGACAAAGGTCAAAGTGTACCGCGCAGTTGTGCTCACTACCCTCCTCTACGTCTGTGAAACTTGAACCATCTACAGACGACATGAAAGGCCGCTGCAACATTTCCACCTTCATTGCCTCCGCAACCTGCTTCATATCAGTTGGCAGGACAAGATTCCTGATACAGAGGTTTTGAAACAAGCATAACTTCCCAGTGTCATCTCCACCATGCGCAAGGCACAGCTATGCTGGACAGGCTACATCACTCACATGCCAGACTCTCGCATCCCCAAACAGCTTCTCTATGGGGAACTGTGCAAGGGTAAGCGGTCAGTTGGCGGGAAACGAAAACGGTTCAAGGACAGCCTGAAAACCTCCATCAAAGATTTCAGCATCAGTACTGAGTCCGGACTGTCTCACCTGGTGTAGTCACATCCAACAAGGTGCAAAGCAAGCCGAGGAAGAAAGAACCAAGATGGCAGAAAAGTAGCGCGACTTCGCAAAGCCTGAGCAGCCAGTGTCACTAACACAGCCCATACCCACATATGTCCAACTTGTGGGAGAGGATTCCGTACTCGGATCGGCCTCATCAGCCATCTTAGGATGCACTGCTCTGGATTTTCAACCAAAAAATAAAGTTTGTGGTCATCTTCGACTGCCGAAAGATGAACAACAACAACACTTCAATTAAACACCCAACACACACCACACACACAACATTATCATACTTCAATTAAACACCTAACACACACTGCACACACAACATTAACCTGCTTCAATTAAACACCTAATACACACTGCACACACAACATTGATATACTTCAATTAAACATAGATGGCATTAACACCAAAAAACAAGGACTCACACACTTCATTATACAACACAACATACACATTGCTATCTTACCAGAAACAAAATTACTTCAACACACACAAAACACCTACATTTCCCAATTTTACCACCATCAGACAAGACCGGGCCAACGGCAATGGTGGAGGACTCATTACCCTAGTCCACAAATCCCTCAATTATAATTATAGAAACCAGTGCGCACCTCACATCCTTTCTAACTCACCATGACACAAACACAGAACTTCAAGCCATTAAAGTCCTCACTGGGAAAACAACAAATACCACAATGGTGAATTTATACATCCCCCCTCAAACCTGCCTAACAGTTCCACATAACTTTTCTTCCAAATCACCAACCAACCTGACCTCATCCTGGGTGGTGACATCAATGCCAAGCTTGACATTGGCCTGGTATGTCAACAACCCAGACACAAACAGAGAGCTTGAAATCCTTTCACAAACAGACAACCTCATTTTATTAACCAATACTTATCAACACACCCACATCCCTCACCAAGCCCTCTTCCAACCATCCTCTCCCGATATCACCATCTGATCTCCCAACCTCGCCCCAAGAACATCAATGAGGGTAGTCAGAACCCCTAAGCTCTGACCATCTCCCAATCATAATCACCACAAAAGCAAGAATCACCCCAACTGGCCATAGACACACATACACCAACTAGATTAAAGCCAACTTGGATATCTTCACTACCGAAACCGAACATCACTTTGAAACACTGAATAGTACACCCATCACAGACATCAACACTTCTGTACAAAAATGTTCACTACCTAAACAGAACATCACTTCGAAACACTGAATAGTACACCCATACCAGACATCAACACTACTGTACAAAAATTCAGTTCAATTAGCCTATACAAACCGCAGACATCCTACACATCCCTAAAGGCAACAGAAGAAAACACAATCCCAACCTTAAAATAAAAAATTCAAGGCCTCATCAGACAACGAGACCCACTTAAACACACATTCCAAACTCCACTCACACATCACACTGTATATACACCAATTATAAGCACTAAACACAAATAAACAACAAAATTTAAAAACAGAAAACACTAAATTGGCAAAGGTTTGTTAACACACTTGACCACAAAACAATCACCAGCAAACTCTACAAAACACTTAACAGCATCACACTGTCCAACAGCAACACTACACAATCACATGCAGTCATCATGACAACAGACAATATACCTTCTACTAAACAGCAAGCAAACACCCTCATCCAGCATTTTTCTCATGTAAGTCACCTTCAATCTCACCATGAAGACCGACAAGTTATCAGACGTAAGAGACATTTCCCCACTGACCCAGACTATGCACCATTCACAAACCGTCAGACGAATCACATCATCTACAACCTCAAGCAGTTATCTGCCTGTGACCCTGACAACATCAGTAACATACACCTTAAACACATTAGACCACAAGGCATACAAGCGTTTGCTATCATAGCAAACTACAGCTACTCACACAACACAATACCCAACATCTGGAAGCAAGTGAATATCATCACTATCCAAAAAAACAACAAAGATCCCACACTACCCCCATCTTACCATCCCATCACCCTCCTTTGCACCCCCTCCAAAGTTACTGAGTGCCTCAACATTAGTCTAATCACACCACACATCCCCCTCACATCCTCACAACATGGTTTCAGACCACTACACAGACCTCACACAAAGAATTTATGATAGCATCAACTCAGATAGACCCTCTCACACAACACTCCTTGTCAAACTGAACATCAGCAAAGCATTGGATGACATCCCCCACCACAACCTCACAAAAAAAATATACAACACAAACATGCATAACAATACAAAAATATGGCTGGCCAGCTTCTTGGGAGGAAGAGCAGCCCATGTTATATTTGCTGGTCAGTCATCTGACATTAAAAGGCCCAAAGCTCTGTTCTATCACCCACCCCTTTTCAATTTATACATGCACGACCTACCAACACCCCAGACACCACAAATACACATAGCTTCCTATACATTATTAGGTTATTTAAAACAGGCAAGAATACTTAATAAGACTCGTGACTGTACAGTACTATTGGCCACAAGAAGGGGAGAGTATACATTTGGTACATCACAGTGCCGTGATTCCCCCAAAGTATGCCAAAAAAACACGACCAGATTAACAAATATAATGGCGATCTGTTGCTTGGAGTAGTTTGGAAGAATCAATTGCTCCAGATTTACCAACACTATGCTACCTCCTTAATACTCCATCATTAGGTTATATATAAACACACCTGAATACTTACTATAGGTCGTCACTGTACATTGCATTATATTATGTTTTTATACTTACTGGAACTGGTATAATTAAAACACACATGAATACTTACTTTGGGTCATCACTGTACATCAACCACACACAATGAAGGGATGGAATGTACTAACTTAACTCTCACGTTCATACTCTAAGTCTGTATGTAGCCTACCAGTTGTCATGTGAACATGTACAGTACAGTACCAAACAAACATTATTGACCACCAACATAAAGTATTACTACCAAGTAACTCTATGTCGGGGTTACATATTAATATTATCATTTAAATTATTTGTATAATATAATCCATATAGAATGTTCTAAGCCCTAAATATGGGATGTATTTAATGTCATATAATATTATTGGTATGTTAGAGTGCTTTAATTCTCTCTCTCTCTCTCTCTCTCTCTCTCTCTCTCTCTCTCTCTCTCTCTCACCTTGGACCATCGATTACACCGTCATGGACACGTTCATAAATACCAGTGAAGATTTTTGTGCTACTGACTGACTGACTAACTGAATAACGAATTCACTGACTGACTGACTAAATTACTATTTGTCTGACTGACTGACTGACTGACTGACTGACTAATTGACTGACTGAATAACTATTTGACTGACTGACTGACTAATTGACTGAATGACTGACTAAATAGCTAATTGATTAACTGACTGACTGAATAACTAATTGACTGACTGACTGAATAACAAATTGACTGACTGACTGAATAACTAATTGACTGACTGAAAATGTATTTGACTGACTGACTGACTAATTGACTCACTGACTGAATAACTAATTGACTGACTGACTAACTGACTGACTGATTGAATAACTAATTGACTGACTGACTGACTGAATAACTAATTGACTGACTGACTGACTAACTAATTGACTGACTGACTAACTGACTAACTAACTGACTGACTGACTGACTATCGAATTGACTGACTGACTGACTGACTGACTGATCGACTGACTAACTGAATAACTAATTGACTAATTAACTGACTGATTAAACCATAATAAGCATAATGCTTCAGGATATGATATAATGCTTTGGGTCTGGCAATACTGTACTTTACATAGAATTATTACCACACATTTGGTCTGGCAATACTGGACATAGAATTATTACCACACATTTGGTCTGGCAATACTGTACATAGAATTATTATTAATATTATTATTTTTTTTTTCTCTCTCTCTCTCTCTCTCTCTCTCTCTCTCTCTCTCTCTCTCTCTCTCTCTCTCTCTCTCTCTCTCTCTCTCTCTCTCTCTCTCTCTCTCTCTTAATCAATGAGTGCCTCACAACACACACACACTTTCACTCTCTCTCTCTCTCTGCCGAATCAATATGAGTGACACACACACACACCTTTACATTACAAAACAGACACATACACACACACACACACACCCACACACACACATCTCTTTACATTACAAAACACACACACACACACACACACCTCTACATTACAAAACACACGCATACACACAGACACACACCTCTTCATCAAAAAACAAAACAAAAAAACTTTACATTACAACACACACACACACACACACACACAAACCTCTAAATTACAAAACATACACACACACTTCTACATTACAACACACACACACACCTCTACATTACAACACACACACATACACACACACACCTCTACATTACAAAACACATACACACACACAACACACACACACAAACACTTACACACACACAAACACACACTTGTGCATTGCAACACACACACACACCTCTACATTACAACACACATACACGCACACCTCTACATTACAACACACATACACACACACCTCTACATTACAAAACAGACACACACACACCTCTATCTTACAAAGCATACACACACACACACCTCTAAATGACAAAA